>JABMCL010002520.1:37500-147500 GCA_018857735.1 Alviniconcha marisindica
GTGATAGCCCACAGAGGCTGTTTTCTGTCAGGTTCACGGTGGCCTTAGTGGTGTTCACACTCTACCTCATGTCCACCTCCTTTGCCGGGGACCCCTATCTCAACTACTTCTTCACCGCGCTTATGGAGTTGCCCCCCGCTATCCTTCTCTTCTTGGGGGTGGACAGGTAGGCTGCTGAATCACCCCCCCCCCCCCCCCCCCCGGTTTTTTTTTCGTTTTTTTTTTAACGATTTGTATCATTTATTCTGAATACAAAATAAAGCAACAGCCGATTTGTAATACAGGTTTTCCTTTCTTTTTACATCTAAAGTTGTGTAATTGAATTATGAGCCCTAAACACATAAAAGATCCAAAAGAAAGAACGCCATCCACCAGGATTAAACACAACACGCGAACCCTCGGGGCAAGCTACTAAATGAAACTTAAACATCTGTCTGTCGCATTTGTCATCGTTTTTCACCGTTTAGTTGCTGTTTAGGTGTCGTTTTGTAGTTTGATAAAGATTACCCCGAAAATTCGCGTGTTGTGCTTTGTCCCAACAAACAGCGCTCCCCTGAACCCTCCACGTGTCTGGGTCTTGTTTTAGAACGCTGGCAGTCATTCTTGTTTCAGATTCCCCCCCCCCCCTCCACCCCGTGTCTTTTGTCTCCTTGTTATTCTTTACCCCTCCCCCCACCCCCTCCATACCCCTCCCCCCACCCCACCCCGCACCACGCCGTCATGCTATGTCTCCCTTCCTTGTCCGTCCTGAGGTGACCGTGTCTGGTGGACAGGCCGTCAGACTCCACGAACTCACCTCGTCTCCACGTCAGTCATGCTTAGTTTTCATCTCAGTCCTTTTCTCGTTACATTCATGAAGTCCACCCCCCCCCCAACCCCCCCCCCCCACCCGCCCCCCACCACAAACCCCCATCCAATCCCCTCATCTGGTCTGGAACCATCACACACACCATCTTCCACTTCCTGGGAGTGCACACCTAGCAAGCTAAACACCCTTCCCCCCTCCTCGCCAATCTTAACTGACCTCAACTACTGTTTGTCCTGCCGCCCCTCCCCCCCTCTCCTCCCCCCCCCCGCCACCCACCCACCCCCCGTTCTTTTCTTGAAAGTGAGTAGACAGCCTTAGTTGCTATTCTTTTTTTGTTTGGCCTTTTTTTTAAAATATATATCGGCAATATCCACTTTTAGCCCCGTCGGTTCGCTATCCTCAAATGGTTTGAGGATGCATGTGTGTGCGTGTGCTTGTGTATAGCACTGGCATAGTACGGAATGAACTATGTATGTGGGTATGCCAACGTAGTGCATACTTCAAGTTCATTCCGTACCATACACCACACACACACACACACCACACACAACACACACACACACACACACACACACACACACACACACACACACACACACACATTCTCATACCATTTGAGGACAGCGAAACCGACGGGGCTAAAAGTGGACATTGCCAATTTATCACTCACAATAATTATTAGAGATTGCAGTCTAACGTAACTATTTCCTTTTTTGATACCTACAATTTTCCTTCAAGCGACAACAGATCGACCAAAAAAAGATAAGTTTCTTTCTCATTTTTCATCCTTTTCAACCGTTGAACTGCTGTTTAAGTGCCGTTTTGTCGCTTGACGAAGGGTATTTCCCGGAAAATTCGCTATTGTGGGTCCGTGTAATAAATAAGCGTTCTTCTGAACCTTTTTGTGTTTGGGTCTTGTTTTAGAACGCTAGCATGCAGTCATTCTGTTCCAGATTTGAGTAACTGTTTCTTGCCTAGTAATGCTTAGGGTTACTTCCAGACTTGTGTGTTGGACGTTCTCTCTGTCTGTTGGCAGACTGGGCAGAAAGCTTACAGTCCAGAGCTTCTATGCCTTGGCCGGTGTCGGCTGCATTGCCAGCGCCATCTGCCGGATCTTCACAGGTAAGCTGTTGGCACAGCTGCTGCAGTGTCTTGTCATGTCACCTGCAGCGACGTTTTGTCGTGGCACACTGTCCTGCGTTTGCACCCTGTTATATGTTGCCATAGTGTTTTGTCTTGTGTGTTGTTTTTAAAAAATTAATACCTATCTTTGCATTGTCATCATATATTTTAGCACAGGGTTTTGTGTTAGCACCCTGTTTTTTTGTGTTGGTACCGTGTTGTTTTTTGGTTATTGTTGGCACCATGTTTTGTGTTGGCACCATTTTAAAAAAAGAAGAAGATTTTTTGGTGTGTGTGTGTGTGTGTGTGTGTGTGTGGTGTGTGTGTGTGTGTGTGTGTGTGTGTGTGTGTGTGTGTATGTGTGTGTGTTATTGTTGGCACCATGTTTTGCGTTGGCGCCATGTTTTGTGCTGTTGTTGTCACCGTGTTTTGTGTCGGCGCCGTGTTTTGTATTGGCGCCGTGTTTTGTGCTGTTGCTGGCGCCGTGTTTTGTGTTAGCGCCGTGTTTTGTGTTGTTAACGCCGTGTTTTGTGTTGGCGCCGTGTTTTGTGTTGTTGTTAACGCCGTGTTTTGTGTTGGCGCCGTGTTTTGTGTTGTTGTTAACGCCGTGTTTTGTGTTGGCGCCGTATTTTGTGTTGTTGTTAACGCCGTGTTTTATGTTAGCGCTGTGTTTTGTGTTGTTAACGCCATGTTTTGTGTTAGCGCTGTGTTTTGTGTTGTTAACGCCATATTTTGTGATAGTGCCGTGTTTTGTATTGTTGTTAACGCCGTGTTTTGTGTTGGCGTCGTGTTTTGTGTTGGCGCCGTGTTTTCTGCTGTTTTTGGCGCCTTGTTTTGTGTAGGCGCCGTGTTTTGTGCTGTTTTGGGCGCCGTGTTTTGTGTTAGCGCCATGTTTTGTGTTGTTGTTGGCGCCGGGTATTGTGTTGGAGCCGTGTTTTGTGCTGTTGCTGTCGCCGGATTTTGTATTGGTGCCGTGTTTTGTGTTGGCGCCGTGTTTTGTGTTGTTGTTGGCGCCGTGTTATGTGCTGTTATTGGCGCCGTGTTTTGTGTTGTTGTTGGCGCCGTGTTTTGTGCTGTTGTTGGCGCCGTGTTTTGTGCTGTTATTGGCGCAATGTTTTGTGTTGGCGCTGTGTTTTGTGTTGGCGCCGTGTTTTGTGCTCTTAATGGCGCCGTGTTTTGTGTTGGCACCGTGTTTTGTGCTGTTGTTGGCGCCGTGTTTTGTGCTGTTATTGGCGCCGTGTTTTGTGTTGGCGCCGTGTTTTGTGTTGTTATTGGCGCTGTGTTTTGTGCTGTTATTGGCACCGTGTTTTGTGTTGGCGACGTGTTTTGTGTTGGCGACGTGTTTTGTGTTGGCGACGTGTTTTGTGCTGTTATTGGCGCTGTGTTTTGTGCTGTTGTTGGCGCCGTGTTTTGTGTTGGCGCCGGGTTTGGGGTTGCTGTCAACGCCGTGTTTTGTTGGCGCCACATTACGTGACAGCCCACCTTGCCTGTGTTTGCAGACAGCGCCGCACTGGGTACCATGTCCACCGTCTTCGCCATGGTGGGGATGGTGGGCGGGTCTGGAGCATTTGGCGGTCTCTTCTTCTACACCCCGGAATACTACCCCACCAACTTCAGGTGAGTGTAGGACTAGTCGTTGCCGCGTGTTGTATCACGCAACAAATATGTGTATTTGTTGTAGCCGTGTGACACCTATCAGTATATTCATTGTTATTGTGTGACAACTGTCAGTGTGTTCGTTGTTACTGTGTGACACATATAAGTGTATTCGTTGTTACTGTATGACATCTAACTATTGCGTGACAACTATCAGTGTATTCATTGTTACTGTGTGACACCTATCAGTGTATTTATTGTTATTGTGTGACACCTGTCAGTTTATCAGTGTATTCGTTGTTGCTGTGTGACACCTATCAGTGTATTCGTTGTTGCTGTGTGACAACTATCAGTGTCGTTGTTGCTCTGTAACACCAATCAGTGTATTTGTTGTTACTGTGTGACACCTATCAGTGTATTTGTTGTTACTGTGTTACATCTATCAGTGTATTCGTTGTTGCTGTGTGACAATTGTCAGTGTATTCGTTGTTGCTCTGTGACACCTATCAGTGTATTCGTTGTTACCGTGTGACACATATCAGTGTATTCGTTGTTACCGTGTGACACCTGTCAGTGTATTCGTTGTTACCGTGTGACACCTGTCAGTGTATTCGTTGTTGCTGTCTGATTGGCAGGAATCAGGCGGTGGGAACTGGCTCCACTGTGGGTCGTATTGGCGGCATGATCGCTCCCTTCATGAAAAATTTGGTAAACTCTTTCTTTGCAAATGCCTGATTTTTTTTTTTCCGCTTTGTTTTCTGTTTCTTTTCTGTCTTGTCTCCCTCTGTGCCTTTTTATCACTTCTTTTCTCATGTTTCTTTCTTTTTCCCTTTATATGCATGAGTGTGTTTTTACTTTTATATTCACGTCTACTTCTTTGCCTTGAACATTCTTAAGAAATTGATATATATTTTGCGCGTGTTCAAACTCTGTATGCGTGTCATCAATAGAGTTAGTCCCTCATGGGCAAGGACTGGATGTAAGAAGACCCACTACCCTTGTAAAATAAAGTGTATTCCGTCATTCAAACACTTCAAAAAAAAAAGAAGAAAAAAAAGAAAAAAAAGAAAGGAAGGCATTATCTGCAGGGATAATGAACATGCACACATTTTCAAGGGGGTATCTTGAAAACAGTTGCCATGAATTAATCGGTTTCTGTTATCATCCGTTTGTTTTTCTGCCAGGCCTTTCTGTTGGTGTGGAGTATTTGTCAGTTAGCTACTTCCTTGTGTTTGTCTGCGCCAGACTAATCACACAGGTGGGGTGTTTCTGTATCTACCCCAGACTGACCCCACAGGTGGGGTGTTTCTGTATCTACCCCAGACTGACCCCACAGGTGGGGTGTTTCTGTATCTACCCCAGACTGACCCCACAGGTGGGGTGTTTCTGTATCTACCCCAGACTGACCCCACGTGGGGTGTTTCTGTATCTACCCCAGACTGACCCCACCGGTGGGGTGTTTCTGTATCTACCCCAGACTGACCCCACAGGTGGGGTGTTTCTGTATCTACCCCAGACTGACCCCACAGGTGGGGTGTTTCTGTATCTACCCCAGACTGACCCCACAGGTGGGGTGTTTCTTATCTACCCCAGACTGACCCCACAGGTGGGGTGTTTCTGTATCTACCCCAGACTGACCCCACAGGTGGGGTGTTTCTGTATCTACCCCAGACTGACCCCACGGTGGGGTGTTTCTGTATCTACCCCAGACTGACCCCACAGGTGGGGTGTTTCTGTATCTACCCCAGACTGACCCCACAGGTGGGGTGTTTCTGTATCTACCCCAGACTGACCCCACTGGTGGGGTGTTTCTGTATCCCAGACTGACCCCACTGGTGGGGTGTTTCTATCCCAGACTGACCCCACTGGTGGGGTGTTTCTATCCCAGACTGACCCCACTGGTGGGGTGTTTCTATCCCAGACTGACCCCACTGGTGGGGTGTTTCTATCCCAGACTGACCCACTGGTGGGGTGTTTCTATCCCAGACTGACTCCACTGGTGGGGTGTTTCTATCCAGACTGACCCACTGGTGGGGTGTTTCTATCCAGACTGACACCACTGGTGGGGTGTTTCTATCCTAGACTGACACCACTGGTGGGGTGTTTCTATCCCAACTGACCCCACTGGTGGGGTGTTTCTATCCCACACTGACCCCACTGGTGGGGTGTTTCTATCCCACACTGACCCCACTGGTGGGGTGTTTCTATCCCACACTGACCCCACTGGTGGGGTGTTTCTATCCCACACTGACCCCACTGATGGGGTGTTTCTATATCTATCCCACACTGACCTCATAGTGTGGTGTTTCTGTATCTGTTCTTTGTGTCTGTGCCAGGCCTTGGAGGTGGTGTGGGGTCCTGGCGTCATCACAGGCTCTCTGTGTGCTCTCGTCCTCCTCTGCCTCCGAATGCTGCCTGAGACCCAGGGCAAGGCCCTCCCCATGGAGATCGAGGACATCGAAGCCTGGTACACGGAGGAAGAGGAGAAAAAGAAGAGGAGCAAAGACTTGCAACAGGCAGCAGCATAAAGCCACTGCATGGAGACCAAGGACATCCAAGCCTGGTACACACAGGAGGAGGAACAGAAGAAGAGCAAAGACTCGCAACAGGCAGCAGCATAAAGGCACAGAGCTGTGGCCAGCGAGTCATTGTAGAACGCTGGAACTGCCATCCATCACCACAGCATACAGAGCAGCTGTGTTTATATCGTGCCATCTTTCTGAGAGACAGGGAGAGAAGTGGGAAGTGGTCAGATAATGCAAATGGTTTAAAGTTCTTAACCATTATAATAATGAAATGTTTGTAAAGCACGAACCTGGGAAGTGGTCAGATAATGCAAATTGTCTAAAGTTCTTAACTATTATAATAATGAAATGTTTATAAAGCGCAAACCTCCAACATAAAAAAGAGCTGTACAGAATGCAAATGTGAGCTACATCCGCTTTGAGACACCTCAGGCAGAAAACGACCGTAACAGTTACAAGCAATTGAAATCACAAGAAGCTAAACAGCAAGACCTGTATTACATGAACGCATTCGTATGCATGCACGCACACTCTCAGTAAAAAGGGGATGGGAAAACGGAGAATTTGCAGGCAGTAGTGTATTTTAAGTGACTGGGACTTAAGAGGGGTTTTAAATGTAGTGGCTGACTGACTGTGTTTTAACACCACAAGGAAGGGACTTCCAGACAGAATTCTGTATGTTCCTGTGTCTGATGGCGGGATGAGAGTGGTTCCAGATCCGGGTGGTTCCAGAGCAGGTCATGGTCAACAGGTCACAGGGGTTTGAAGAGGACCAGGGTGGTTTCAGGTCAGGCTTGTTTCACGCCATGAGGTCATGGTGGTTTGAGGTTAAGAGGTTAGGAAGGTAAGAGGTCATGGTGGTTTGAGGTCAAGAGGTCAGGAAGGTAAGAGGTCATGGTGGTTTGAGGTCAAGAGGTCAGGAAGGTAAGAGGTCATGGTGGTTTGAGGTTAAGAGGTCAGGAAGGTAAGAGGTCATGGTGGTTTGAGGTTAAGAGGTTAGGAAGGTAAGAGGTCATGGTGGTTTGAGGTTAAGAGGTCAGGAAGGTAAGAGGTCATGGTGGTTTGAGGTTAAGAGGTCAGGAAGGTAAGAAATCATGGTGGTTTGAGGTTAAGAGGTCAGGAAGGTAAGAGGTCATGGTGGTTTGAGGTCAAGAGGTCAGGGTGGTAAGAGGTAAAGGTGGTTTGAGGTTAAGAGGTCAGGAAGGTAAGAGGTCATGGTGGTTTGAGGTCAGGACGGTAAGAGGTCATGGTGGTTTGAGGTTAAGAGGTCAGGAAGGTAAGAGGTCATGGTGGTTTGAGGTTAAGAGGTCAGGAAAGTAAGAGGTCATGGTGGTTTGAGGTCAAGAGGTCAGGACGGTAAGAGCTTGTGGTGGTTTGAGGTTAAGAGGTCAGGAAGGTAAGAGGTCATGATGGTTTGAGGTTAATAGGTCAGGAAGGTAAGAGGTCAGGAAGATAAGAGGTCAACGTGATTTCAAGGCAGGCCTCACTCCATCACAGTACCAGCATCAGTGTGTCAGAACCAGCTTCAGTGTGGACAGAAAATCACATCATAATCCTACACAAACGTTTCTTCACAAACTTTATTACTTTCCTTATTTCACACCCAAGAAGATGTAAAAAACAACAACGAAAAATCCACAAGCACACACCTACCACAAGTATTTCATCAACAGCTAATGTGTAAACAATGTGACATATTTCTGATAAATTTACAAATAGATTTTAAGGCAAACATTTAAGTGTATAATTTAAATCTTCCGATACTTTGTATACATTTCTCCAAAAAACAAAAAATAAACAGTATTTTATCTGGATATACTTTCACCAAATTATGCTGAATAAATTGGTAGCAACTTGGCAATTATGTAAGAGATGGAAAAAAAAACTAATGTCCATACCCCAAACATTGGAACAATCACTGCTGAAGACTTATCCTGACCAAGTCCAGATAGCAAAAACTAGACATACATAGCTTTTGAAATGCCTGACATAATCGGACTTTGAAAACCCATTCTGATAACTCATGAGATTCAAACTACAAAATAATATAAACTGGTGTCTTAAGGCATGATTCCTTGGAACACATAATACTGTTTTTGTCTTGACTTGTATTGCATCAAATACTTGATCTGTTTGATACACACTGCATCATTCAAACCAAACCATTTCCTTTGATACTCGACATTTGTTTCCTTTTCGCATAGCAATCACATAACAACCAAAGCTGCTACATGTAAGTTGAATAATGCCTTTCTTTTCAAAATAAATGCAGTTGTCAATCACTATATTCATCGGTCATTAACTCGCTGAATTCTCACACAGCACTGGATACTGCCAGATGGTGAAGGCCCCATTTTGTCAATTTTAACAGATCCGCCCCATTTCAAAGTCACACAGCCAAGCTTGACCTGGATCACCTGTACACTGTTGTACATTCTGAATGTCCCCTGCAGTCAGCAGGGCTACACACTTGTTTATCCAAGTGGGAGTCCACGCTACCATCCTCCATCTGGTCCATGCCCGTGTTCCTGTCCAGCCGGCAGCCAGCGTCGCGGATCACTCAAACTTGATGCCCTGGGCCAGTGGCAGCTCCTTGCTGAAGTTGATGGTGCTGAAAATGAGACGGAAAAGGTTCACATTGCCTTCTACTGTGACTCTCACTTGTCAGGTCACCTTGTGCCTTCTACTGTGGAACTCTCTTGTCAGGTCGCCCCGTGCCTTCTATGGTGGAACTCACTTGTCAGGTCACCCCATGCCTTCTACTGTGGAACTCTCCTGTCAGGTCACCCCATACCTTCTACTGTGGAACTCACTTGTCAGGTCATCCCATGCCTTCTACTGTGGAACTCTCTTGTCAGGTCACCCCATGCTTTCTACTGTGGAACTCACTTGTCAGGTCACCCCATGCCTTCTACTGTGGAACTCTCTTGTCAGGTCATCCCATGCTTTCTACTGTGGAACTCACTTGTCAGGTCACCCCATGCCTTCTATTGTGGAACTCTCTTGTCAGGTCACCCCATGCTTTCTACTGTGGAACTCACTTGTCAGGTCACCCCATGCCTTCTATTGTGGAACTCATTTGTCAGGTCACCCCGTGCCTTCTACTGTGGAACTCACTTGTCAGGTCATCCCATGCTTTCAGTATGGGACTCTTGTATATACAGTTGTAAGGTCATCCCCTGGGATGTCTGACAACATTTATTGATGTTTTTATGTGCTGTAGTCCGCTGACATTTCATATGCTGCAGTCTCTGTTAACGCAGAGTGTCTGTTGAAATTATGATGTGCTTGAGTGTTGGTTGACATTAATATGTGCTTCTGTAGACGTTTACATGTGCCCGAGCGTTAGTTGACATTTACATACATATGCTTAGTGTCTGTTGGCATTACATAATTATGTGACCATCTGCCATGAAACCAGTCTTGCATGGCATTTTGGGGTCTTTAGTGGCATTTGAGATGTTCATTTTTAAAAACTGCAGCCCCTGTTGATTACATTGGTGTTTAAATAGAGACTGTAGTCAAACGATTAACTGAAGTGGCTATTTGAAGTTGCTAAACACTATGGTGGCCCTGAAAGATTTTGTGTCATTTTGCACGTTTTCCTCAGCAGCTGGTGTTGAGAGTTAGCCAGACTTCCTAAACATTTTTCCTGGTAACAAACTGGACAGCAGTCTACCACATGCTGGGGTTCTCTGGGGGTAAAAATATGTTTTATTTGGCCAAACGTTGGAGACATTTCAAACAACATCAGCATCCAGGGAAGGTGGAGGACCCAGTTTTCAACAATTTCATGCTATTTCTAAAGAAAAATATTGAGTCTAAAGAACGTAATGCTGCATAACTTAAAAAACTAAACAAATCACACAGACTGACCCCAGTGGCCATTTCTGTGTCTTGGCCTGACCGACAGCTGCCATTTCTGACTGGTTATGGGAGCAGGTCAGATCTGCTCAAGCATTTGTTGACAGTTAGATGTGCTGAAGTGTCTGTTGACATTTAAATGTCAGAGCTTACAATGACTGATTTGTCTTGGTGTGTGTGTATATGTGTGAGAGCGTGTGTGTTTGTATTACTTGTGTTCTTTCACTGCCATGCACAAAATGTCTACCACCTTCCCCGTACCAACCACCAGACAAGAGCGGTAAAGTATGACCACTCAGTACATGCATGCAGTCTTGCATCTTTCACGATAGTGAAGACTCAAGCACCTGTGAAAGAGCTACTAAGAATAGTGAAGACTCAAGCACCTGTGAAAGAGCTACTAAGAACTGGCAGTACTGACCATGTTGAGCGACGCATGTACTGTTTCCACGCATCACTGCCGGACTCGCGTCCTCCCCCTGTGTGCTTCTCTCCTCCTGACAATACAACACACACTCGTCAGTATTCCACCGCACAATACCTGCCCCCCAACCCCACCCCAAAACAATTGAACAGTGAGTGAAAGTTCACAAAAAGGAAACGATTCTAAACTGTCGGATAAAACTGTTGGTTGAAAGAAGGGTGTGTCTTGTCTGTGTGTGCTGATTGGCTATCAGTTGTGTGTTGCTCAAATCTCGGTCATACATTAATAGTATAAAAGCAAACAGCTGTTAAAGCAAATGATGAATAAACATCAGGACAGTGGAACTACTTGTGATCAAACTCTTTATGCGTTCAAATGCCCCACAAAGAAACCGAGTCTGCTCACCAAACGCTCCACCAATCTCGGCCCCGCTGGTGGGAATGTTGACGTTCACGATACCGCAGTCAGACCCCTTTGGTCTGCAACACAAGCAGGCAAAACAGACAATGCAATGAGCTGATCAGAAAAACAAAGCCCACCAGAAGATCAAAAATAAAGCAGACAGTCCCCTTGTCCCAAGATCCCTACAAAGACCTCCAGCTTCTGAACAAGGCGATGAAACAATCAACTGAACAATCAAACACATAAAGGTCTGGAATCTTGCGTTTTTTCTCAGCTAAATGCATATAACTGAGGGCAAACCCAGACTACAAGACCAAGGACAAAAGGTGAAATGCTGACAAGAACGGTGAGCAAGCCAAGCAAAAAGGTTGAGTACAACCTGAGATGCTGCCTTCTTCCTTTTGTAGATCTCTCCTCATTTAAAGCAACACCAAATGTTTCACACGTAAACAAATTCAAATTTAGCATTGTACAATCTTAAAGGGTTCAAATTTAGCATTGTACAATCTTAAAGGGTTCAAATTTAGCATTGTACAATCTTAAAGGGTTCAAATTTAGCATTGTACAATCTTAAAGAGTAATTCAACCAAAGACGCAAGTTGGCCTGAAAGAAGCAAATATTTTCAAGTGCACGTTCCCTTCCTATCAACATTTAAACAACAGAAGTACTTCAACTTGCGTTCCTTGGGGTGCAGCCATGTTAGTTTGCTTTTTACTAACCAAGAGCAGAAAAGGTTGGCTTGCGGCATAATTGACACTTTTGCCAGAAATGCCGGCCTTGTTCATGACATCGCTGAGGCAGACTGCTGCGCACAAAATGGCAACAGTCGTGTGGTCATGACCTTGCACTGTCAACTTGAGGTGATTGGGTGTAAGTGTGACGGATGCCTGTGTGAAGCAATCACTGACCCGATCCACTTGAAGATGTTGGCCAGGTCCTTGGTGAAGAGGCTGCTGGTCAGACCCTGCTTCACCTCGTTGTTCCACGCGATGGCTTCATCCACACTCTGGACATGCAACCACATGTTGTACGCACACCAACATACAAAAACACCAGCAAAGAAAGCTGCAGTAAGGGTGAAAAAGTGTAACTGAACTGAAGCACAAAGGTTGTGTTGCACATTAAAAATCCCATAACCACCCTTCAGTTATACATAAATAATATAAAAGCAAACAGCAAACTGAGAAATTCTAAGGGCCACCTGCGTACATCCCAAATCCCATAACCATCTTTCGGTCAGACAAACCCTAACGGCCAGTGGTATGTAAACACACAGATAAAGCTGATAACGCATGATAATAGCAGAAGAATCAGTGATGACTGTTGCTACTCCAGGATGAAGTCAAATCAAGTACAAGACACACACACATGCACACACCAATAACCTCTGAGACAGTGCTGTGACCTTGTCACTAGCATGAGTATGCAATGGTAGAGCTCAAAACGGGTTGCCACGCAAAGTCTAAAAGCTCTCCATGGACACTTCCTGCCCTGAAAAGGCCTACACTCCGGTTTCTGCCACAACCGGCTTTGTGGTTTTCAGCTGGACTATTTCACTGACTCCTTCATTTCCACGTGAGCCACAACGTAAATAGCAACTTTCTCACAACACTTACAGTAAAACATCAAGTGTGCAGACCAGCCAACCAATCAACCAACCAGTCAGCCAACCAGTGACAGAGAAGCAAGCACAAAAACCTCATAAAGGTAAAGACCAACAGTGGCAATCCTTCAAACAAAGAAGCATAAACTTACCTTGGTTTTCAAAGCATGTATACAATGAGAGCATAAACTTACCTTGGCTTTCAAAGCATGTACAACAGGAACATAAACTTACCTTGGTTTTCAAAGCATATACGATGGGAGCATAAACATACCTTGGTTTTCAAAGCATATACGATGGGAGCGAAGGTTTCCCGGTGCACGACGGGCGCATCGTGAGCCAGACCACTGATGATGGTTGGCTCCACAAAGTTGCCTGGGCGATCGATGGGCTGTTGGAAGGAAACCAAAATGGTACTGGCACTGTGTGTGGCTGCTTGCAAGTTACTGAACCCAGTCCTGAGCAATGTGACCGGCTTTTTGAAAGCCGACATAACGTGATGCCTCATTATCACCATTCACACTACAGCCAGTTAACACACTGCATGCATAAAAATAGGAAATTTATATAGTGCTTTCAGAGACTTGAGGTGCTTTAGAGCTTAATAATAAACATACTTATTCATACAAAGCACTGTGAAACACACCCACACGAGATTGAGTGCCTGCGCACACACTCATAGGATCACATGCACACAATGCCAATAAAGAACACACATGGCTGAGAAGGACCCCAAAGAGGCTACACTGGTTTGAAAAAGGTCAGCTTTAACAGCTAGCTTTGAAGGCAAGAAGAGAAGGGCTGTGATGGAGAGTGAGAGAGAGAGACTGCAAGACAAGCATGGAGAATGCTTTCCTCCGGATGTTGCCGTGTGAAATGATGAAACAGAGAGATACAAGATCATAGAATGTTTTCCTCCAGATGTTGCCGTGTGAAGTGATGAAACAGAGAGATGCAAGATCATAGAATGTTTTCCTCCAGATGTTGCCGTGTGAAATGATGAAACAGAGAGATGCAAGATCATAGAATGCTTTCCTCAAGATGTTGCCGTGTGAAGTGATGAAACAGAGATGCAAGATCATAGAATGTTTTCCTCCACATGTTGCCGTGTGAAATGATGAAACAGAGAGATGCAAGATCATAGAATGTTTTCCTCCAGATGTTGCCGTGTGAAATGATGAAACAGAGAGATGCAAGATCATTGAATGTTTTCCTCAAGATGTTGCCGTGTGAAATGATGAAACAGAGATGCAAGATCATAGAATATTTTCCTCAAGATGTTGCCGTGTGAAATGATGAAACAGAGAGATGCAAGATCATAGAATGCTTTCCTCAAGATGTTGCAATATGTAGCATTATCAATGTTTCAGGAATTCTGGATTTCAATGCTCCACATGCACTGATGTGCATGCCATGACACAAAGATGGATTGCTTTCACAGTACAAGATGAAGCCAGGGACCAGCGCACTGCAAGTTAATGTCTGTTTCTGAACCTGGGTTCTCTGTGACAGTTTTCAAGATGGATGAACATGCCCCCCCCCCCATGGTCATCCATCATATAACTTTCAAGGTGGTGAAAATTATGATGGGATTTAAACTTGATCTCAACACTGTACATGCACACACACACACACACACACATACCACACACACACGACACACATACCACACACACACACTTACACATACCACACACACTCACACATACCACACACACACATACCATGCACACACATTACCTTGCCACCACATTCAATCTTGCCACCCTGAGCAACGGCATCGGCCACAGCCTGCTTGAAAAGCTCCACACCTTGGGGGCTGTGCAGGGGTCCGTAGTTCACACCCTCTGTGCACACACATTCACACACACAGTGATACGCAGACATGTACACATGTAGTGTGACACACACGCACAGTGACACACAGTCACACACACAGTGATACGCAGACATGTACACATGTAGTGTGACACACACACACAGTGACACACACAGTGATACGCAGACATGTACATATGTAGTGTGACACACGCGCACAGTGACACACAGTCACACACACAGTGATACGCAGACATGTACACATGTAGTGTGACACACACGCACAGTGACACACAGTCACACACACAGTGATACACATAGAGACACACAGGCAGTAGTGCAAACACCCACCACAGTAATACACACAGTTACACATACACACACATCACACACACACAGAATCATGCACATAGCAACGTACACAGTGAAACACAGAACAGAGACATACACCATGACACACATCATTATTTACTTCAACAGAACTTCCACACCACAAAAGGTGTTTAGAGGACAGTAGTTCACATCACTGGTATACATGTCCATCAGTATGTTCATGCACCGTCAGTATACATGCTCATCAGTACGCTGATGCATTGCAAGTTTGTTCATAAGCACGTTCACATCATCAGGATGCATGCACATCCACACAGAACAAGCCTCTTCAGTGACCTGGACAGCGTAACCTGCTGAAAACAGCATCACTGATTTAAAAAACATGTACAGCTGCCTGAAGCATGAATCCACCAGGGTTGTTCATACTACCAGTCTTTTACATCAGGGTTGTTCATACTACAAGTATTTCACACCAGGGTTGTTCACACTACCAGTCTTTTACATCAGGGTTGTTCATACTACCAGTCTTTCACACCAGGGTTGTTCATACTACCAGTCTTTCACACCAGGGTTGTTCATACTACCAGTCTTTCACACCAGGGTTGTTCATACTACCAGTCTTTCACACCAGGGTTGTTCATACTACCAGTCTTTCACAAATAATGAAAAGAAAATGTCAGTTTTGTTACGGTTCAGTGAGTAACTCAGCAAGTCCTTTATGTTTTAAACTGCCCCAAGCGCTCACCATCCAAAGGGTCCCCAATACGCAGCTGAGCGTAGGCTTTCTTCAGTCTCTCCACCACCACGTCATGCACCTTCTCATGAAGGATCTGTCCCAACACACAATCATAAAACACATTTTACCATTGCATCATGCACCTTCTCATGAAGGATCTGTCCCAACACACAGTCATAAAACACATTTTACCATTGCATCATGCACCTTCTCATGAAGGATCTGTCCCAACACACAATCATAAAACACATTTTACCATTGCATCATGCACCTTCTCATGAAGGATCTGTCCCAACACACAGTCATAAAACACATTTTACCATTGCATCATGCACCTTCTCATGAAGGATCTGTCCCAACACACAGTCATAAAACACATTTTACCATTGCATCATGCACCTTCTCATGAACGATCTGTCCCCAAAAAAACCACAAAGTTCCCCCCAAAACACAAATTTTACAGACTTTCCCCTCATGCACCTTCTCATGAAGATCTGTCCCAACACACAATCAAAAAAAAAACACAAAATTTTTCCATGCATATTTTCACCCTCATGAAGGATCTCTCCCAACACACAGTCAAAAACAAATAACTAACCCTTTTATCATGCACTTTTCTCATGAAGGATCTCTCCCCCAAAACAATCATAAAACACATAACTGACCATTTTCCATCATGCACCTTCTCATGAACACCCCCCAACAAAAACACATCACTAACAAAACTTGACACAAACCTTCACAGCAAAACACAATCATGACACACATTTCAACTCAACCCCATCATGCACCCGCTCATCAACACCTTCCCAACACACAATCAAAAAAAAAAACCCCCTGACAAACCTTTACCACCAATTAGAACCTCCCTCAAGGATTCCCCTCATCAACACCTCTATCAAACAAACAAAAACAAAATTCTATCACCCCAATTTCAATGTCATCAAGGACCTTTTCACCCAACACAATCAAAAACACATAACTGACAAAATTTCCCCCTCATCACACCTTCTCATCAACACACAATCAAAAACACATCCCTCACAAACTTCACTGCTGCATCACACACCTTCTCATCAACACACAATCAAAAACACATCCCTCACAAACTTCACTGCTGCATCACACACCTTCTCATCAACACACAATCAAAAACACATCCCTCACAAACTTCACTGCTGCATCACACACCTTCTCATCAACACACAATCAAAAACACATCCCTCACAAACTTCACTGCTGCATCACACACCTTCTCATCAACACACAATCAAAAACACATCCCTCACAAACTTCACTGCTGCATCACACACCTTCTCATCAACACACAATCAAAAACACATCACTCACAAACTTCACTGCTGCATCACACACCTTCTCATCAACACACAATCAAAAACACATCCCTCACAAACTTCACTGCTGCATCACACACCTTCTCATCAACACACAATCAAAAACACATCCCTCACAAACTTCACTGCTGCATCACACACCTTCTCATCAACACACAATCAAAAACACATCCCTCACAAACTTCACTGCTGCATCACACACCTTCTCATCAACACACAATCAAAAACACATCACTAACAAACTTCACTGCTGCATCACACACCTTCTCATCAACACACAATCAAAAACACATCCCTCACAAACTTCACTGCTGCATCACACACCTTCTCATCAACACACAATCAAAAACACATCCCTCACAAACTTCACTGCTGCATCAAACACCTTCTCATCAACACACAATCAAAAACACATCCCTCACAAACTTCACTGCTGCATCAAACACCTTCTCATCAACACACAATCAAATACACATCACTAACATCACTTTCCTCATTTGTTCGCATAACAACCATTGGTTTCTAGCTTGGAAAAAAGAGGGTCTACCCTGAAAATGGCCTCTTTGTTTCACATGGTCCATTAACACAAGCCTTCTTTTTAACCTTTTAAGTTCCATGGTTAAGTGGTCAAAGCAAACAGTACAGTCAGTTTACCAGTCTGCGTCCTGTGGTGCATCTCTGTCCTGCTGTCCCCGCACAGGCAAACACCGCCGACCTCACCACCATCTCCAGGTCAGCATCGTCATTCACTGCAGCCACACACAGCGTTGTTTTGAACCTTTCATGTGTTTGGATCTTAACAAAAATGTGTCTTGTTTACTTCAGACATGCTGTACAAGGCAGAATGAATTGCCCATATCTTTTCTACGTTGTACAGGGCAAGATATTTTTAAAAAATCAACGATTAAGAACTTTTATGAATCTTGCTGGACATATCTGCACTTACCAATAATAGCATTGTTTCCTCCAAGCTCCAGCAAGAATTTTCCTGAAACACAAGGTGTGAGATATTTTAAACAGAAAACAGGCAGTTCAAAACATGCATTATATCTGCTGAATGATTCAAAGCTTCAAAGCCAAAGATACATGAATCTCAAATCAAACTTTAAAGCCAGTGTTAGTGTCTTCATATTATGTGGCACAATGACAGATGATGAATACACACAAGATGAATAATAAAGTAGTTAGCATGTTTGCGAGTGCGCATGCACACACACACACACACACACAAACACACACATATACACACACAAACATACACAACAACAAAATCACCACCTGCAACGAAAACAAGTACTCACCAAATCTTTCCTGCACCATGAGGGAGACTTTGTGTCCCACCTGTCAAAAATATTTCACATGACATCACACTTACAACCAAAAAGGTTTGTCACCTTTGCATGACAAAATATCCAAGTTGCGTGCCTAGATACTGTAAGCCACCATTACTGTCAGCGTACCATATATATATATATATATATATATCCACTCTGTTTGAACTTGGTCTGGTTATAGGTAATAGTGCATCAACAGACCTTGTTCTGTTATTCTTGTTCTGTTGCAAAGATGTCAGTGGTACAAAACATAGAATTAACAAACATAGAATGATGTTTCGAACCACCAGTGTGACCTTGCAAGAGAAACATTAGGTCAGAAGATACAGCAGAAACGGTCGTATTTTGATCATACTGTGACACTGACCTTGAAGACAGCATCCCTTCTTTTTCCTTTTTTTGCAAGACATTCTGGCTGATGACGATGCACCACCACACCAGGTGTGTCTACAAGTGGTTCAGTGGTTCAGAAGATATCTTCTGAACAAAACCCAGGTAGAGGGACAGATGGGCAGAAAGAAAAACCGACACATTGATTCCAGCATATCCCCAATCCTTTCTTACAGGTGTTGATATACCCCAGACTCTGTCACCAGGGGTACAATAATACTAACAGAAATGAGTGCAATGCATTTCAGGACACGTATGTACAGTCAACAGGGCCATACAGCAAAGGGGAAGGGATAGAGACAAGATAAAAGATAAACATAAGGATCAAATTTTGAAGACACATTCTTAGAAAGTGTTTCAGTTCAAAACCATCACACACATGCATGCACACATGTATACACACACACACACACACACACACATGTATGCACACACACACACACACACACACCTCTCTCCTTCAAAGAAAGGTTCAGCACAATTACTAATTTAATTTCCCTGATCCACCCTTTGCTTCAAAACATGAAACCAGCAAGACATCATATAGCATGCCAGTGTTAAGTATTTCATGCATCACGAGGCCACAGGATACCCCTTAGGCTACCCTAGGCAGAGAACAAATACCTGATCAAGTTTGGTACAGCATGAGGAAGAAGCCAGTGGTAAGCGGTTTGTGCATCATGGCTACCCCCTAGGCTACCCCTGGTTTGAGAACAAACCACCTGTTGAAGGTTTGGTACAGCACGAGGCAGACGCCAGTGGTATTTTAAACTTCATGGAAGGAACAAAACACTTCCTTACTGGAGTGCTTCCTGTGAATGACAGCAAGTTGATCCGTTCATCTTTTGCCATGAGTGTTCTGAAATGCAAAATAAATAACAACAAAAACTTAAAAAATAATAACAACAGCTGATTTTATTCAAGTGCAATTCTCAAACCACAGTTAAACTTACTCCACTGTACTAACTACAGCGACAAAAATAGTTAAATGCAATCACACAAAGAAGAACTGACAGTAATGTATACAATTTAACAACAACAACAACACACACACACACACACACATATGCGCACACACACACACACACACACACACATATTCACACAAACACACACTGACACGTAGAATATGCTACTATTTTTCTTTTCAAATTTACCCCTTTCTTTTGGAACAGTAGATCTTTTTTTTTTTAATTCAGATCACTTAAATTTCCATGGGATGATGCACTTCAACATCCACCTGAGCTGCAGCACTACTCTGTCCTGCCAGTGTGTGCCGTCCTGTAGCTTGCAGAGGGAATTAACGTCTATGTATGTTGCAACATGGACGGGGAAACTGCCATAATGTATGGACACCACTGCGATAACTAACTCACCCTATGTCAACATGGACGGGGAAACTGCCATAATGTATGGACACCACTGCAATAACTAACTCACCCTATGTCAACATGGACGGGGAAACTGCCATAATGTATGGACACCACTGCAATAACTAACTCACCCTATGTCAACATGGACGGGGAAACTGCCATAATGTATGGACACCACTGCGATAACTAACTCACCCTATGTCAACATGGATGGGGAAACTGCCATAATGTATGGACACCACTGCAATAACTAACTCACCCTATGTCAACATGGATGGTGAAACTGCCATAATGTATGGACACCATTGCGATAACTAACTCACCCTATGTCAACATGGATGGTGAAACTGCCATAATGTATGGACACCACTGCGATAACTAACTCACCCTATGTCAACATGGATGGTGAAACTGCCATAATGTATGGACACCACTGCAATAACTAACTCACCCTATGTCAACATGGATGGTGAAACTGCCATAATGTATGGACACCATTGCAATAACTAACTCACCCTATGTCAACATGGATTGTGAAACTGCCATAATGTATGGACACCACTGCAATATCTAACTCACCCTATGTCAACATGGATGGTGAAACTGCCATAATGTATGGACACCACTGCAATAACTAACTCACCCTATGTCAATGTGGATGGTGAAACTGCCATAATGTATGGCCACCATTGTGATAACCAACTTACCCTATGTCAACATGGATTGTGAAACTGCCATAATGTATGGACACCACTGTGATAACCAACTTACCCTATGTCAATGTGGATGGGGAAACTGCCATAATGTATGGACACCACTGTGATAATGAACTTACCCTATGTCGGCACCGCCAGTTACTAAGGAACAAACAGCACCTGGGATGTTGTTAGCCTCCAGGACGGATGTCACAATTCTGGACAACAACAATGAAACATTTGTTAACTTCTGGACAAAATTCTGTTCTCATTTAGATCACAGTGTAGAATAAAAACAAGCAAGTAACTGATTGTTGAGGCATTATACTTAGATCTGGAAGACCTTAAAACTAAATAAATTGAAAACATTTTTTTAACAAACATATAGACCATCAAAATGAAAGAGAAGAAAAGCCTAATTCCGTCACAGAAAAACCTTGTGGGTGCCTCAGTCCCTACCTGGAACTGAATCAGATCTTTGTTCCCCAAAACCTGACACAGAGCAGAGGGGTTATCAAAAAACTGACCCTGGTAAGCACCATTATTATACTGGTTGCCTAACTCAGACGTGTTTCACTCCCTCAACAGCTCATCAGTGACCACTGACACATAACAGTGATAAATCATCAGCCACGATACTAACAAAGAGGAAAACAGAGTAAGTGGTAGATTCCTTCAGCAATAAAGACCACTTTGGGCTCACACCCCTAAGCACCTGTAACTGAAGAAAGCGCTGTAATTAATCAGCAACAGTTTTGCAATCTCTAGTGACAATTCGTTTCTAAACTGCTGACTTAAAATTTGTTTCAACTATTTCACAAAGTGAAGTAGCTCTGCAAGCATGAAAACTGCAGAGAAAAAATCTACAAATTCTGGAAGAAGAGAACAAAGGTCAATTCATCCAGCAGCTCTACAAATGTAACTACAATAATGCGAACCAGCTACGCTTCTAAAGCGCATTTCAGAGACCTTTAAACAGACGGACGCACACACATACACAACACTCAGGCTGACTTACTTGGTGACAGCCACACTGACAAGAGGAGTGGTGGGTGCACCTTTCCTGAAAAAGAAATGCCAGACTAAACACAGCTGTACACACAGACACAGACGGTAACTCCTGCTCAAGGATGTACACAACTCTGTCGTTACCCATCTTGCTGCTCTCTGCTCCGGCTCACGGAAGTATACAACTCTGTCACTGACCATGTAACTCTTCTCTGTAAACATATGCTTCAGAGTTCAGATGCACCGGGTTAGTTAGTAAGTGGCTGGATTTAACGTGCTGTCATCCCTACAGGGTCACCTCAGGATGATCAAGCCTTGTCATTTAAGCAAATACGTGTTTCAAAACTCTTCTGATCTATTAGGTATACCTTTCTCAAGTAAAACACACAAAAATCAAACCCTACACAAATAAAAAACAGCAAAGCATACATACATGAACATAAAAAAACTCCGATTTTGAAAGAGTTAGTCCCTTCAATATTGCCTTTGACTAAAAAGCACATAATGCCAGGACATACTGGTATGGTCAACCACTCCGTTTAATTTACTGATACCAGATAAAAGAAAAATATGCAAAATGCTGCTAAAACAGTAATGATCACCATCACTGCATTGCAACCATTATCAACAGCAGCAGTAACAAGAAGAGCAATCAAAGAGAAGATGAGAGGAGCATTTACCAGAGGACGGTGTTGCCGGTGACCAGGGCAATGGCCGAGTTCCAGCCGTAGACGGCCACAGGGAAGTTGAAGGCCGTGATGACTCCCACAGTCCCCAGGGGGTTCCACTGCTCCACCAGCATGTGACCGCGACCTGCAACATGACAGTGCAATGATCAAACACCTGCAGCATGACAGTGCAATGATCAAACACCTGCAGCATGACAGTGTAATGATCAAACACCTGCAGCATGACAGTGCAATGATCAAACACCTGCAACATGACAGTGCAATGAGCAAACACCTGCAACATGACAGTGCAATGAGCAAACACCTGCAACATGACAGTGCAATGAGCAAACACCTGCAGCATGATGGTGCAATGAGCAAACACCTGCAGCATGACAGTACAATGATGGAACACCTGCAAGGTGACAATGCCATGGTGAAACACCTGCAACATGACAATGCCATGGTGAAACACCTGCAAGGTGACAATGCAAAGTTGGAACACCCTTGACATGATCATGCAATGATGAAACACCTCAAGATGGCAAAGATAAAACACCTGCAAGATGACAATGCAACAATGAATCACCTGCAAGATGATAATGCAATGAGCCACCAGCGACATAACAATGCAATGATCAAACCCATGCAAGATGACAATGCAATGATGAAAAAACCCACACCTGCAACAAGACAATGCATTGATAAAACACCAGGATGACATACACAAACTACAACAGCAGCCCTTCAATTAATTAAATACATAAAGTACACACATACACAGAGTTCACACACACGCACACACAGAGTTCACACACACACACACACACACACACACACACACAGAGTTCACACACACACACACACACACACACACAGTTCACACACACACACACACACACAGTTCACACACACACACACACACACACACACACAGAGAAAACCCAATCCAAAGCAGTTTCACATGTGTTTCCTAGTCACTTACGCTCAGAGGGGTAGACGTGCCCGGAGAACATGCGAGACAGACCCACGGCGTAGTCAGCGATGTCGATGTACTCCTGGACCTCGCCTTCCCCCTCCGCCACAATCTTGCCCATCTCCAGAGATTCCTTCACAACAAATGCACATCTCCCGTCATCTTGCACAAGTCAAAGAAGTGTATGCACGCTGTTTATTTTCTGCACGTCCAGATATGTGTGTGTGGACCGCTCCTACACCAACACCCTTTAAGGCAAAATTCCACTAAGACAGTGATAAAAATGCCATCAGTACACACATTATTGGTATTTTTAGTTGTCTTAGTACAAAGCACTGTTACAACAAAAATTGTATATATAGTTTTAGCTATTTGTTATAAAGAGGATCTACTGTTACGCAGTCACACCTAATGAAAATGCATAGGTGAATGTATGTGAGTCCAATATGTTATATATAATCCTATTTCACAGAAACAATAACAACAACAATATACTTCATTCATCCCAGCGGGAAATTAAAGCTGTCGTTTGATCGCACAACTAAGAACATATCTCAATAATTCTAAGTCATTAAACACACGCACATACACACTCTTAGACATACGTCCCCTTTCTCTCAATCTGCATTCACTAATAGCAAACCAAAAATTACCTGGAATAATGCTTTCTCTGTCAAACCAAAACGTAAAAACTCTCAAATTAAATAATCATTAGGTTCACACATCCCCAACCCTCCCTTAGAAAGTTATCATCCTCAACAGACGTCTTGATGCATGCGCACACTCAGTTAATGACTGGTATAATTTTCATTAAAAACTGACAGAGCCGAGGGTAAAAACAAGGCTTTATAATGGTTTGTATTTGTTCTGGAAGTAAAAATCTTCCACTCCTGTTGCTACGTCTGCTATCAAAGTAATGTCTCACTGGGTGTGTAGGGTCGTTTAATATTTGCATTAGTTTTCTGTACAGTCTCTTTTCGTGTAAAGTCTTATAACTGTCCAGTGGCTTTCCCACAACATGACCTGCTTTTTTTACAATCTTTTCCAACCAAACAGTACATGGACTATTTCCGGACAACACAAGAACCTTTCGCACTTTCTTTGGCTGTTTGGTTGCTGTCACTGTGTCACTGTCAGTGACACTCACCAACTTTCCCTGTGTCATTGAATACAGTCACAAGTGTATCACTATCACTGCGTTAGTGCAGTCACATCACTATCACTGTGTTAGTGCAGTCACATCACTGTCACTGTGTTAGTGCAGTCACATCACTGTCACTGTGTCACTGTCAGTGACACTCACCAACTTTCCCTGTGTTATTGAATACAGTCACAAGTTTATCCCTATCACTGTGTTAGTGCAGTCACCAGTTGATCACCGTCATTGTGTCATTCTCAGTGACACTTGCCAACTTTCCCTGTGTTACTGAATACAGTCACAAGTTTATCCCTATCACTGTGTTAGTGCAGTCACCAGTTGATCACCGTCACTGTGTCATTGTCAGTGACACTTGCCAACTTTCCCTGTGTTATTGAATACAGTCACAAGTTTATCCCTATCACTGTGTTAGTGCAGTCACCAGTTGATCACCGTCACTGTGTCACTGTCAGTGACACTCACCAACTTTCCCTGTGTCACTGAACACAGTCACAAGTTTATCACTATCACTGCGTTAGTGCAGTCACATCACTGTCACTGTGTCATTGTCAGTGACACTCACCAACTTTCCCTGTGTCACTGAACACAGTCACAAGTTTATCACTATCACTGTGTTAGTGCAGTCACATCACTGTCACTGTGTCATTGTCAGTGACACTCATCAACTTTCCCTGTGTCATTGAACACAGTCACAAGTTTATCACTATCACTGCATTAGTGCAGTCACATCACTGTCACTGTGTCATTGTCAGTGACACTCACCAACTTTCCCTGTGTCACTGAACACAGTCACAAGTTTATCACTATCACTGCGTTAGTGCAGTCACATCACTGTCACTGTGTCATTCGACTCACTGCCAGTGACACTCACCAACTTTCCCAGGAGAGCTTTCTTCTGGCGCAGAGCTTCCCCCATCTGTCGCACAATCTCGCCCCTCTGTGGGGCTGGGACCTGCAATGCCAACAGTCTTTGTTTCTTTTATAGCTTGGGGGGTTGGGGGGGGGGGGGGATGCAGGCTGATATGTGTGTGCATGTGTGTGTGCATGCGTGTGTGTGTGCATGCCTGCATGTGTATGCGCCGTAAAAAAGTATATATATCAATATGAAAGAAAGAACGTTACCAGCCCAAGTGCACAAAAAATGACAGCTGCCGCAAGGAAGTTGAAAACAAAAGTGATATCTATAACACAGTAAAGCTACAAGGCATCAAGAACAGAAAGAGAGAGAGAGAGAGAGAGAGAGAAGGAGAGGAAACCAGCTGACAGCTGGATGGACAGACAGACACACACACTGTGACAGAGATATAATTGAGAGAGAGAGAGAGAGAGAGAGAGAGAGAGAGAGAGAGAGAGAGAGAGAGAGAGAGAGAGAGAGAGAGAGAGAGACAGAGACAGAGACAGAGACAGAGAGAGAGAGACAGAGAGAGAGACAGACAGAGACAGAGAGACAGAGAGAGAGAGACAGAGAGACAGAGACAGAGAGAGAAAGAGACAGACAGATAGCAAGAAACAGTCATACTGACAGGGGCAGGAGGGAATGTGTGTGTGTG
This sequence comes from Alviniconcha marisindica, assembly GCA_018857735.1. Taxonomy (NCBI): domain Eukaryota; kingdom Metazoa; phylum Mollusca; class Gastropoda; family Provannidae; genus Alviniconcha; species Alviniconcha marisindica. The sequence goes on from JABMCL010002520.1 coordinate 63,241, forward strand.
TGGGGGCGGTGGGCTGGGGTGGGGGGGGGGGGGGGGGGGGGGGCGGGCTGGCTTAGTTAAGGGAGTGGAGGTGGCAATGATTCTGTTTTTAAAGGTAGAACAGGGACAGCTGGGAGGAATCCGCTTATTGGATACCGACCTCAGTTGCACATCAGATCTTGGATACTGACCTCAGCCCATTCCTGCCAGGCAGTCTTTGAGGCCTGTATGGCTTTCTCGTAGTCAGCTGGACTCCCCTGTCACACACACAGTCATCCTTTTAACACACTCCAAAAACACAATCACAAGTAGACGCAACAAACCACCTCTCAAAAGACTCAAACCTGACAACAAAGCTTTTGAACTTTTTTCTAAATGTAACCAAGTGCGCTGTGTGTGTCCAGGGCCATGACCCTTTAACCTTTTTTTTTCCTGTTGTCCTTTTTCTTTTTTGATTGGGGTGGGAGTTTTATAGCCCTAATTATCTGAAGTGTTAAAACTTGCGCGCTGGGCCCGCCGCGTCCTCTTTCCCACAGTGTCCCTGCAGAAGCAGGTCGGTTAGTTTGAGCTGCTGACTGGGCACCAATGCATCGGATTCAGGGGAGAGCTGGTAAGTAGTTCTTTTTCTATGGCTTGTTATTCTATTGTTTCTTACTGATGTAAATGATGCATGTTACCATGTTCACAACATGCCTTGATTTTGGTTCAAACACATGGGACATTTCAGTGTGACCGCCGCCTGGTCACTACCGCAATGGAATCAGTGAACGTTGTGTTTTCAAATTTTAAACCTTTATGCCACAAGGTGACCAGTGTTTCCAACATGTATGCAGCTAATCCTGGTTAGCTGATATGTAGCTAGTAAGTTATGCTGCCATTGTTGGATGTTCAGTCTGAGTGATGCTTTGCCGATGCAAAGTTATCCCTCTAAAGTATGGTTCCACCTTGTGTGGCCGTGCAGATCTACATGAAATTGGTAGTATATCATGGCTAACACTTTGAATATGTTGACTTTATAGTTGTTGAATGTTCATTTTAATAGTTGAATAGAATGTGGTTTAGTGCATAGGGGTGATTGTATAAACTGTGAGACATGTTATTTCTGTTTTGATCCGGCTTTTGTATGGCCGAGTCTTGGGCGCACAGACTTTCACTCTGCTTAGCTTGTAAACCCTTTCCAGGTCTTTGTGTGTGTACCCGAACAGGCCGGTGATGTGTTTCAATAGTGGCAACTAGGTCATGCGCAGTACCTTTGTCTCTGTTCACAGGTCGCGCAGACAGCTGCAGCCAGATCAGCAGCTTAGATTCTTGATGCGTTACCCGCGTCAGTAGTAAGACACTTGACGTTGTTCACGGATATGCTCTGCTAGTCAGTAACAGTGACATGTTGTAGCCTGTTTGTACACACACTGAGTAACGAGGCTGAGCCGGTCAGTTTATGACCGACTTCCTTCTGCTTACGGCATGGTCCCAAGTGCCATCCGTGGCACTGTCCGTCTCTTTGTGTGCTTAAGTGAAACTGCTGTATCAATTATCTCACTCTTCCTGTTTAGTTAAGAATAATCTTGGTAATCTGTATTTTTCACTGTGTTACTTTATTGTATACTATTATATGCTGGTTATATAGTCAATTTGCCTTCATCAGTTAAATGATACAAGCCGTTTCTTGCATACGTACTGTAACACTGCGAGCCTTCATCATTTAACTGATACTGCTGTGTCTTTGGTACTCACCGCAACACTGTGAGATACTGGATTTGAGTGCAAGTTATGCACACATGTTATGTGCTTGATTATTAATCATTTTGCCATAGTTGTCATCATGTATTATAGTAGCCTACAGGTAAACTTTATGGTTACTGTACTTATTAGATAATTGCTGTTGTTTAGTCTTTACTCTTGCTTTTATGTTCTACATATTTTGTTTGCTTGTGTTTTTTTCCAACACGACACCGTTTCCTGGTTGATGTAAATAAAAGTCATGTTACAGCAACCTCTGTCTTGTGACTCTTCATTTATGCTTCCAACCTGCTTCTTTCACTCCCCACCCAGCTTCCCTACATAAAGACCATTGACTTCATGGCCCTTGCTACGCCATGACATATAATGCCTGCCCCCAACCCACCCCACCCCAAAAGGGGACAGTTTCTCACATATTATTGCTAGTATTTGTAGTAGGTTCTACTCTATAGGAAGATATTTAAAAAAAAAAAAATAATTGCACACCCAGTGAAAACTGTAGGAAGCTAATGGCAATGACATGCATTGTTTTTCACAGCCCTGCCCATCCCCTCATCCGACGCTGAGTGTGTGTGTGTGTGTGTGTATGTGTGAGTGTGTGTGTGTGTGTGTGTGTGTGTGTGTGTGTGTGTGTGTGTGTGTTGTGTGTGTGTGTGTGTGTGTGTGTGTGTGTGTATGTGTGTCTGTGTATGTGTGTGTGTGTGTGTGTGTGTGTGTGTGTGTATGTGTGCGTGTGGTTAGTGTTATTGTAAAGCGCCCTGTGCGGCCGCCTTGTGTGGTAGATGGGCGCTCTTGAAATCCTCTTTATTATTATTATGCTGCTGATGAGAACTGTACGCAGACATTATGAAAATACATACACAGGGATTGTCTCAGCCACTGATGAATCAAGATCTGAAACAAGTGACTGATGTGTGGTCTGGCGCACCACCTGACCTACCGATATATGGTGGAGTCAGTAGTAGTACTGTTGTAGTAGTAGTGTGGCAGACCGAGAGTGATCATTTGTTAATTATGTTCTGGCCCCCGAGTTATTCTTCTTAAGGATACTGATATTGTTGTGGAGATCTCTGGCCATTCTGTTGGTTGGTCTGATGATGATAATTTGGATTAGCGCTTTCATCCAACATAAAATGTATCAATTAAGTCAGGAATCTTGACTAAATAACTGATACACTTAATGTATTATTTTTACTGCAATCATAAACTGGAAACAGAAACATTTTTGTGCACCAATATTTGAACACTGTGTCACTGTAGAACTAAAGGCTTTGTAGAACAGAACACGCTGATACAACTTTCATGGGTATTTGCCTTACACCATCCTGACCTTGGGTTGAAACCACCTCCACATTACCCATACAGATAAAACCTTTAGCTTGGGCATGACTGCACATGGTCATTGCCCCTACAGATATGACTTTGGGGCATGACTGCACATGATATTATATATATATAATATCAAAGCGAAGAAGAAAATTGTAGCAAATTTCTTGCAAGGCCTCCACGTAACTCTTTGTCTCTCACACACACACAATGACAAATGTTTATACATATATATATATATATATATATATATATATATATATATAGAAACTCTCTCTTTCAAATTGCTCTAGGTCTACTTGTGTGGTACATCACAAGGTCCATGATATTTTAATTCTTTTAAAGAAATTGGAAATGTGTGTGTATTGGGGGGGGGGGGGGGGGAGTGTCTGTGACACCTTTCTCTGATAATTAAGTTCACAAGCAAATGATTCTGCCACTAAAAATGGTACTCAAGCAGTATCATTTAAACTTTTAAAAAAAAAAAACTATTCATTTGTCAAAACACGCATTGTTTCCTGGCCAAAACGGTTGGATGACCTACTGCACAGAAACCCCCAGCCATTCCCTGCACATAAACACTGAATCAGAACCACATATGCACACACAATGTGTACACACACACACACACACACACACACACACACACACACACACACACACACACACGCAGAGATTAATACACCTTTAATATTTATGTATTTATTTTTTAAATGAAGCACTAAAATTTCTGACCCATTCAACATTATGATTAACAAACTGAAGTAAGACGACACACAGACTATGCAATACCTGTTTGACTTTGGCAATAGGCTGATTGTTGGCTGGGCATAGTGATGTCACTTCCTGAAAATGAAAAATTATTAGTATATATTAAAATACATTCAGAAAAACATTACTGTAAACTCCAACTGCTTCAGTGAATGTAACATATATAAAAGCAGCATAATTGTTTCACAACAGATATGTTCTTTTCTTTTTTTCTTCACAATGACGTAGACCCCCTGGCCAAGGAGTTGACTCGATCTACAGTGAGACTGTTTGTGAAGCAGATTAAAACTACTTTAAAACTAATAGCTGGGCTATATTAAATTCAGCTAGTGGTAACTGAGTTAAAAACTTTGACATGGACTATGCAGGATCTTTATTTTAATGTGTTTGTGATCCCTTTGAATCAAGCATAGATGGGAGGTGGGGGGGGGGGGGGGGGGGGAATTGTCTCATCAAGGGCTGACTAGCAATTATTAGCTTCTCAAATACCTAAGTTACACAACTATAGTTTTCATGTCAACCTATAGCGATATAATGTTAAACTGTTGTGGATTTGATTTTACATCAGACTGTTGTGTTTAATTTCTTAATTTACTTTTCTTATTAATATTTATTTGATTGTATACTTATTAATCTTGTTTAACCTATTAGGTAGTGTGGCCAGCCTGTACATGATCTGACCAATCAAATTACCAGAACAGCTGCACACCCCCCTGACCTTGACCTGAGGAAAAGTACTCTGCGGTCAACACGTAAAACCCAGCAACAATTTTGTTCTCTACTTTATTAAGCTTGAAAACACACTTTTATTACAGGAATAAAGCTTTAGAATCAATATCACCTCCTGAAAATTTGCAAACAAATATTAACACAAGCATGTGAAGAGACTGCAGTGCTAAACACGTTCACGTCACACTGTAGAAAGCAAAAAAGTTGCAAACTTACGTCGCCAGTTGCACCCCATACACCTGTGTAAACGCCTTCGTTCTGGGCTGCCAGGCCAAGCTCTTTGAGCCAGGAGTATTTGGGATCTTCAATCAACAGTCCAGACATTGCGGAATAATTTCTCGAGGAGCGGAACAAGGACAGACGATGGTGGTTTGCTACCGCGCGCTGGCACGCTCGTAGATATACTACCGCAGCCATTTGGAGATTCTGCCTCCCTGAATGAAAAACGTTCCGAATGAGAATATGTGCAAATAGGAATTATTGAGACGGGTGGAACAGAGCAGAACTGGAAGAACAGACGCACTAACGCTGATTTGTGTGGATGCGTACACACTTCTCTGCAGCGCAGAGAGGGATAGGTAAAAACCGTTGCCATAGCAATGCTGAGATACTGAATAATAACAGATTATTTATCATGTGGCGCCCCATCTCGTGAGATCTGCATTGAGTAAGGCTAGTGATGGTAATGTTTGAACTTCTCATGGTTCAGTTTCACCTCGTTGACGTTGTGGGTTAGTGCAGAAGATGACAAAAAAATTAATCCATTTCGTTTTTAATTGTTCATGAAATGTATTTACCGACGCAACTTGTCAGTTTATGGTTTGCTTGCAGATTTAGAAACACACACACACACACACATTCACGCACGCACTCACGCATGCAGTCACTGACACACACACACACACATTCACGCGTGCACTCACTCACGCACGCAGTCACACAAACACACACATGCACGCACGCACTGGAGATACAAAAACACACATCGCACACAATGCAGATTTAGAAACACACACACACAGTCACACACACACACCACACACACACACACACACACACACACACACACACACACACACACACACACAGAAGATACAGAAACATGCACACATACACAAAACGTGTCATGACTCATTCGAGTCATTGCAGATCCCACAAACTGAAATGCTGTCATTGTTTATTATCTTGTGCTGAAGCATAATGTCATACATACATACATTTGGAACATTGCATGTACTTTACAAGACGGATGAGAGAGAATTGAGCACAGCACATTCACACAGTTGTTCTTGTACCTTGTCTGCTCAAACGATGATTTTTCATACAGACACCATGGCATCGCAGATAAATATATGTACACATTATGTGTATGATACAAATAAATCAGCAAAATACATGAAAAAAACAGTTACAAACTCAATCCAGTATGCCCACAAAGAGACTGGAAGAAAAAGCATTGTAGCTTCCACCTCAAATGCCCCCGAGACCCAAAAAAAAGAATTATAAAAAAAAAAACAGAGGAAAATTAATGTTCATCAAAAGTATGGAAACAGGGCAAAGCATCTGGGCACATGAGAATTTAACTTGCCCAAAACGCTTTCTCTGGGAACATTTTGTATGAAACTGTGAAGATATGCCTGACATGAGCCAGAGACCAAAGTCAACAAAACATCTGCATTCCATCTTCCAAGATTCTTTCATGTCTCACCACATACAGGGCCCTGACTACCTGACAGCATAAACGCTGAATGTACATGAATCTCAAACACACTTTTTCTTCTCAGGAACTGCAGAAACATAAATGGTCACCACTGGTTACTGATTTATTGCTTGGAAGTAAATGAAACAAAACTTCCCCCCAAAAGTAGAACACTTTCTCTAAAAAGCAACAAGTGTATAACTATTAGGTGAAAATGTATAGCTATCATGGAAACAATCACTCATAGAACAGGACCATGTTTTCGGTCTCTCATTTGAACAACAAACACACATACATACATATATATATATAAAACACTTGTGAGATTATTTCATCATAATAATATTTTGGGTATATCTTTTCAGATCCACAAGCAGGCACATGACAAAGCTTACTGAGCAACCCAACCACAAAAAGACCATGCATACCTTTAACCCTTTCGCTGCCCACCCATCACTTAACCCTTTCAATACTCAGTCCTGACATACTCTAAGCAACCCCACCACACAAAGACCACACCCCTAGCATTTAACCCTTCAAATGCCCATCCATCCTTTAACCCTTTCAGTGTTCCCGCAGCCCTGAGTTTACATTGGAGCTTACCCTGAGCAGCCCCACCATACTGACCATGCATGCTCCCACCCTTTAACACTTTCAGTGCCCACACATCCATGAACTCTTTCATGTTTCATCCTGACACTGTGACTTTAGAACCTTACTGACCATGTCTTCAAGGCCAGCCTTACTTATTGTCTGCAATGTCATAGTGCCATAACTGTGTGTCTGATGGAGTGATGCAGAGTTGAAGGAATCCGTTGCCAAAAATGTGCAAGTTATTTTGTATTCTTCTATTAAACAAGCAGACCAACTACTCAGACAACACAGAGTCGAAAGCAAAACTGGGCAAAAGAACTGTGTTTTTAAGTATCTTCCTTAATACACAAAACAGTCACATAAAGCATATTGTGCATGAGCTTTCTGATGTCTGCAGCAACCATACAATACTTAAACTATGCTCCGAAAAATAAAAAAATGAAAAATAAAATTTCAAGTTTATGCTCCTGAGGTCATCAATCCTAGAATGAATCTGTTGACCCCAAACAAGGTTATAACCACACAAAGTTTGAATGGCTTCCTATTTGACAAGCCTGGACTCCAAACCATTTACTAACTGTCCAGCCTAAAATGGATCATTATATATTCGACTACTAAACAAGACCTCACCTTTGCTGTGAGTCAGAAAACAAAAAAACTAACAAAAACCCATTCTTTCAATAAACTGTGTGTTTTGACCTTTCCAGTCTGGTCCGTGAGGTGCAGTCAGTTCCTGGATCGCTGATGCTGGCTTAGCCATTACTACTTTATACCATGAAAAAATGATCAATTTGCTGTGTGACCAGCAAAATTCTGATTCACTCATCATGACAGACAAGACTGTATTTAAGGACAAGTTTAAGGACTCACAAAACGCTTATATCCTATTTTTGATTTATGTAGGTGGACTTCTCGTTATATTTGCTTATGTTGCTGCTCTCTCTCCTAATGTTCTCTTTGGGGGATCTTTTATTTTATTTTTTATTATGGTTTTTATTTTTGCCTCCATTTTGTATTTTTATCCATTCACTGATTATAGAGAAATTATATATTACAGAAATTTTTCTAGAAATAAAAATCTAAAAAGACATGGGATTGAGCTAGTTAGACCTAGAAATATCTCAATTTTAGTTGGGTTGGGAACAATTTTGCTAATTAATTTAGTGGCCGTGATTAAGATTTCCCCCGAAAGGAAAAAGATAAGTACTTGAAAGTCTAAGTGTACAAAGAATGAAAGTACATCTCCACCCTGTCACTGTATTTATTTCCTTTCCCTGATGTTAAAAAAAAACATTTACAGAGCACATACACATTCACAAACCCAACAAAAAATACACAACTGTAACTAGCAAGCCTGGAGGCAGAGAGAGAGAGAGAGAGAGAAACTCATCAGACTTTAAAGGCACTCTGTAACAATTGAATGGGCAAATAATATGGTTGAGAGAGTTATTCAAGCTGTACTGCACAAAATCTAACCCAAACTGCAATTATTGTCTAACAACCAAAACTTCAAGAGCGACAATCTGAAAGCAGGTAACAGAAGGTCAGCGGAATTGTTGTACCTCAAACCCACCACCCGCTGAACACACAATCTATCTCAAATCCACTATCCGGTGAACTGTAATGTGGTAATAGATAGAAATGGTATGTTTCACTTTGCGCAAGGAATAAGACTTTTAACAACTGAAACATTTTCTACAGTGTCTTCCTAAAAACAAACTGCGTGACTTTTCTGTTATTCATAATATAAACAGTGTAAGCGAAATAGTTTTTGTTGTTGAAAATATAAGTATTAACTCTCAGTAACTGCACACAATTTACAACTTATACTGACTTTCAGCCTTCCGCACAACTGCACCACTCTCCATGACTTGTTTTCTTTATCTAACACAAACAAAAATACACAGATGAGACTTCAACAACTTGTGGCCCTTTGTTCACACTCCTGCACAAGTGTGAACTGAACTGACTGAATGTACAGTCCACCAACCCAATCCAACAGTGCACAGTCCAACAACATGCAGTCCAACAATGAACAGTCTGAAACAGAACAAGGCCCAGAGGATGGACCTCTGGTGGAGTTTATGTACTGGGATGGACCTCTGGTGGAGTTTATGTATTGGGGATGGACCTCTGGTGGAGTTTATGTATTGGGGATGGACCTCTGGTGGAGTTTATGTATTGGGATGGACCTCTGGTCGAGTTTATGTATTGGGATGGACCTCTGGTGGAGTTTATGTATTGAGGATGGACCTCTGGTGGAGTTTATGTATTGGGATGGACCTCTGGTGGAGTTTATGTAGGATGGACCTCTGGTGGAGTTTATGTATTGAGGATGGACCTCTGGTGGAGTTTATGTATTGGGGATGGACCTCTGGTGGAGTTTATGTATTGAGGATGGACCTCTGGTGGAGTTTATGTATTGAGGATGGACCTCTGGTGGAGTTTATGTACCTTGTATTTACACACATGCCAGGTGAGTTACCACAGGCGATTCCAGTCTTTGCTGTTATGTTTGTGTGAAATCTTCCGAGTGCCAATTAACTCCCTTGCATGTTGATTTTCCAACAGTACACAGTCCAACACACAGTCCAACAATGCAGAGTCAAACAACACACAGTCCAGCAATGCACAGTCAAACAACACAAAGTCAAACAACACACAGTACAACAATGCACAGTCCGACAACACACAGTCCAACAATGCACAGTCCAACAACACACAGTACAACAATGCACAGTCCAACAACACACAGTCCAACAATGCACAGTCCAACAATGCACTGTCCAACAACACAAAGTTCAACAATGCACAGTCCAACAACGCACTGTCCAACAATGTACAGTCCAACAATGCAAAGTCCAACAACACAAAGTCCAACAACACACAGTCCAACAATGCACGGTCCAACAACACAAAGTTCAACAATGCACAGTCCAACAATGCACAGTCCAACAACACACAGTCCAACAACACGCAGTCCAACACCTCAGACAGCTTCCCCAATCTTTCAGACAGGGAATAAAACTGGCCTGTGCCTTCCCAGCTAAAGTCGAGAAACTGCTTGCAAGAAATGAGATCGACGCTCACGGAGAGCACAGGCACAAGAATATGAGTCGACACCGCTGCAGGACCAGACACTTGCTGCTCAGACGCTGCCTCTCAGTCGAGTTGTTTGTTGTTGCACAGGCCGTTCAGCGCAAGTCATCTCCAACGATGTTCTGGCTGGGTGCAAAACCAGAGGATGTCTGGGAGAAAGGGAGCTTGTATTTCACGCACCATCACCACCAGAATGATTCTGCCTTCAGATGGGCAGCCATGTTGCCGCTCTCTGCTGTTTCAGTCGTGATGAGGCGTTGACCATAGACTGTTTATTTTATGTGATGTGAGAATTGAACTCTTTGCAACAGATGGACCTGGTGTTTCACGCTGTACCTTACAACAGAGGGAAAGTGTTGTTTCATGCTGTACCTTGACAGCACAAAGAGAGTGCTGTTACATGCTGTACCTTTACAGCACAAAGAGAGTGTTGTTACATGCTGTACCTTGACAGCACAAAGAGAGTGTTGTTTCATGCTGTACCTTTACGGCAGAAAGAGAGTGTTGCTACATGCTGTACCTTGACAGCACAAAGAGAGTGTTGTTACATGCTGTACCTTTACGGCAGAAAGAGAGTGTTGTTACATGCTGTACCTTTACGGCAGAAAGAGAGTGTTGTTACATGCTGTACCTTTACGGCAGAAAGAGAGTGTTGTTTCATGCTGTACCTTTACGGCAGAAAGAGAGTGTTGTTTCATGCTGTACCTTTACGGCACAAAGAGCGTTGTTACATGCTGTACCTTGACAGCACAAAGAGAGTGTTGTTACATGCTGTACCTTTACAGCACAAAGAGAGTGTTGTTACATGCTGTACCTTTACGGCACAAAGAGAGTGTTGTTTCATGCTGTACCTTTACGGCAGAAAGAGTGTTGTTACATGCTGTACCTTTACGGCACAAAGAGAGTGTTGTTTCTTGCTGTACATTTGTAACAAAGGGACCTGGTGTTGTTACATGCTGTACCTTTATAACAGAGGGACCTGGTGTTGTTACATGCTGTACCTTTACGGCAGAAAGAGTGTTGTTACATGCTGTACCTTTATGGCAGAAAGAGTGTTGTTACATGCTGTACCTTTACGGCAGAAAGAGTGTTGTTACGTTCTGTACCTTTACGGCAGAAAGAGAGTGTTGTTACATGCTGTACATTTATAACAAAGGGACCTGGTGTTGTTACATGTTGTACCTTTACAGCACAAAGAGAGTGTTTTTCTTGCTGTACATTTATAACAGAGGGACCTGGTGTTGTTACATGTTGTACCTTTATAACAGAGGGACCTGGTGTTGTTACATGCTGTACCTTTACGGCAGAAAGAGAGTGTTGTTACATGCTGTACCTTTATAACAGAGGGACCCGGGGTGTTGTTTCATGCTGTACCTATTGTAAAGGGAGGGAAGGGTGTGGGGGGAGATAAAAATGCTGTGCTGACTCCATGACTGATGTGATAAGAACATTCAAGTGACGCCCAGCAGGAACGGGCTCTCTACAGAACAAAAGACCCCGCCTCTCAGACAAGCCTTCGTCCACAATATCACCGTTAAGAACTTTATGCTCACATCAAAATGAACCCCTCAACAAACTAAAATATCCCCTTGCAAGAAACAGAAGGAAAAAAATCTGTTGTTATGGGGGGATGCTTTTTAAAAAAGAGGGCCAGTCTCTCTGTGGCTGTTACAAACACTTGCTAGCATACTGGGATGTTTGGCCATGTCACTTTCTGAGGGGAATTCGGTGGGGCAGTAAACAACTGGATATGCTTTAGCAGAGAGGTAGAGAGAGAATGATAGGCAGACTTAGCTCACTACAGTAATATTGCCACCATCACAACAGCAACTACCCCCCACCCCCCAAAAAAACACAACAACAACAAAAAACCAAAACAAAATAAACACACACACATACACACACACACACTCCTCCCCCCCCCCCCCCCCCCAAAAAAAAAGAAGAGAGAAAAAAAAAACACAAAGAGGACCCACTGTGGACAATCGTATTCATTACCACCATCAAGCCAGACATCTAAGGACAACGTGGACAATTACATTCATCAACATCATCAAGCCAGATGTCTGAGAACAATGTGGACAATTGCATTCATCAACATCATCAAGCCAGACGTCTGAGAACAATCTGGACAATTGCATTCATCAACAAGCCAGACGTCTGAGAACAATCTGGACAACTGCATTCATCAACACCATCAAGCCAGATGTCTGAGAACAATGTGGACAATCACATTCATCAAGCCAGACGTCTGAGGACAATCGCATTCATCAACACCATCAAGCCAGACGTCTGAGAACAATGTGGACAATCGCATTCATCAACACCATCAAGCCAGACGTCTGAGGACAATGTGGAACACCGAAGAAGAAGAAGGAGAAGAAGAGTTGTTTCATAACTTTAGCCAGCTGGACAGTGGGTATGTCATGTCCACTGAGGCTGCTTGTTCACAGCGGTCATGGGCATATCCCCAGTCACAGCTTCCGACTGGCTGCAACAAACTGAACACACCTCTACCGGCTGCAGACAAACAGGCGCTTCCGACTCCAACAAAACGGGCTTTTGGCTCAAGCAAAACATGATGAAATTGTGCTGTGGTTGTGACCTTGGCAATGATTCTGGCGCAAGCGCTGCATACAGCCATGCTAAAGAAGTTGTTGTGCTGTGACCTTGGCAATGATTCTGGCATATGCGCTGCGTCCTGCCTTGGGAGGTGGCCACACTACAGACCCCTCCCCAAGGCACAAAGAAAGCACAGAAAGTGTGTGGGGCAGGCGGCTGACTGAGCTGAGGCGAACAAAATACTGCTTGTGAATTACGATCAACTCAAACATACACATGAACGCTATGTGTGTTTTACAGGCATGTTAATGACCAAAGCACTGTTTTCCTGGAAAATTATGCCCAGAGTGCAGGGCGTATTGATGTAGAGTAAAGCCAGTCGCATCTGTTTCAAATCTGTGCTGAACAGTTCCTGTTTCATGTTTCCTTTTTTTTTCCTTTTTTCTTTTTTTTAAAGCCATGTGTGTGTTTCAGTGTGCAGTCGGTGAACCTGTGTGAGCGGTTCCTGATTTGTCTCTGAGTTTTTTTTGGGGGGGGGATGGGTGGTCAAAATTAGTTTTTCTTGGAATTCTGTGCTTTCACGGAAGCCTGCTATTGCCTGATTAACATCAATAAATTGCTAAAGAGTTTTACCCCGTTGTCTTTAACATGGAACCACAGCAGGTTCCCATTCACACACAAGACAGAGTGATTATGTCAATTGCTCACCAGAAATGGATGTTCAAATGCAAACAGCAATTCTTTAAATCAGAACATAATTATTACAACAACTGATCTAGTCAGGCTCGACACTTCATCTTCAAAACACACACACACGCACAAATAGTAATGACAATTTTTAAAGAATTTCAGTAACCATAAACAGAAACATGATTGCAACAACTGATCATTAAAGACGGTTTTAAGAACTTCAAAGAAGAATAGGATCAAAATAACTGATCGAGCCAGTTTCAACACTTGGAAGTACCGTAAACAGGAAAATGACTGAAATAATTGATGAAGACCAGTGTGAGTGTGAATCCCAACAGGACAGACAAAAAAGACAAATTAAGCACTTGACCGGATTGCACTGTGGAGCATTCTCCTGGGTATCCCTCAGGCACAATAATAAACATTTACTTCATAATTAAAACCAACACACACACACACACATATGAAAACAGCACCCAAAGACTGTGCAAGCATCTCCACTTTGAACCATGGATGGAAATTCGCAGCAGGCATCTCCGCTTTGAACCATGGATGGAAATTCGCAATCAAACCATAATCCAACATACTGACCTCAGGGGACCATTCTTATTGAGCTAGGTCATGGCGGCAGCATTGAGGGTCAAAGGACAAAAAAGCCAGGTAGGGTTCTGGACCGACAGTTCAATGTTGCTTTACATCCACGGAAACAATCAGGCTTATTAGGGACGGGGAGCCCAGGACAGCCACCTCGACTTTTCACACAGCTCCTGAACTCTGATGTCTGTACTGACATGGGGTCATTCTTAACAAGGTCACGGTGAGTCACAAGATCAAACACAAGGCTGCAAGGACAGTTTTGCACAATGCAGCCTCTCTTTCAACATCTTGGCCTGCTGCAATGTAGCTCATGAAAGAACGGCCCCATCTCAATTCAGAATCCAATCTCAGTTTTGATCTTCAGTGATGAAGTTCCTCATGATTACTCATCAGTTTGGCTAATGGCATGAAAGTTTTATGAACTCAAAGATCACAGCACAAATGATGCACAAAAAACAAACAAAAAAGCCTGACAATGACACTGATGTTGCCTCCAAGTCGAACATTCGCTCCGATTCTTTGGCTGCTGTCATGAAGCCAAAAACAAACAAACAACAACAACAAAAACAGAAAAATACAGACACCAAGGTCCGTGAAAAAGCCAAAAGACTGCATGGACAGGATCATCAGTGATTGCTGCTCACTCAGTGAACATGCTTGTTTGTGTCCAGTGGCATTACACCCTGGATGGACATGCAATGAACATGAATAAAAAGCTGGCAATCTATTTGTTCTCAGAAAAGAATCAAAACTAGAAGACTACGTGCTGAAGTGCGCCCATCGGCCACTGTAGCAACCAGCTCCTCTGCAAGCAATGAAATCAACATTAAAACACCGACAATGTTGAGACTGCTGGTTCGTAGGACTGAAATGCACCCTAAATTCACGGTGAAATCACTTCCTGGTGAATAAGCGGATACTGTAGCAATTCCTTGAAGTTAAACTTGAACAGAACACTCTGTGGTGTAAGTAAAGCCCTTCACAGAGTCCGTTAACCACTTCCCTGCTCTGACGCCATCGTACGGTGTCTGCGGCAAAGTCGTTTTCCCTGCGTCTACAGGATGCCATCTTGAGGTGCTGCTGAATCTCAGCACTGCGTGCGTTCTCACGTGCAGCAATTTTCTTTTCTTTTTCTTTTTTACTTTAGTGATTCTGACTGCTGAACCCATCTGCAAGACAAGTCTTAGAAAGAAACAGCTTCAGCAGGGCAAGTTCTTTGGCAGGTAAAGGGTTAACATTGTAACATCATTTTTGTGCATCAGTCATGCAACCAAGCTCATTTTGCTCTTTCAGAATTCTCTCTCTCATAGTCTGTTGTTGGGGAGGGGGGTGGGGGAAATAGTTATCCGTTCCTGTTAGTTTTGAAAGATTTTGGTATCTGTGCACCCAGGCATAAAGACAACATTCACATCTGCCACACTCATCACATCTTCAGCTCATCACAGACAATAGAAGAGTTTACTGATGGACTGAGGAAACTAACAAAACCTAACAAACGAATAAACAAGCATTGAAAAGCGCACTGCTATCGGAAGATTTTGTCATTGTCAAGTCATGATCTTCAAAGTGTTCAGAGTGCTGATGACTCTGCTGAGATGAGAACACATTTGTCTGACAGAACAACGTTTCCTCTCCTACAATGCATACACACTTCACTGCACTGCCGTTCCACCTCCATGATTCACTCATCCGCTGAGCGGTCCTGTTGCCTCTGCACTTCACACGCCGTTTCCTTTCAACACAAATCTGCAGCTGCAGCACTGGCAGGCGTACATCCACTCGCACCAAAACCCAGACCCCGAGTCAAGCGTTCCAATCACTTTCTGACCAATCGAACTCTTCAGTTACGCTGACGCTCACTCATAAACAAGCACTCCTTCGTGGCATGCAAGATGTTTCCACGGAAAATCATCTCCTGTGTTTTTTCCAGTGCACTCTGGGAAACTTCCTGCTATTTTCAGAACAGTCTGGAATATCATCTCTTGCTATTTATACACCAGCCTGGAAAAACATTCCTTGCTTTGTCAGAAAGCATGAGTCATTTCAGTGCTCCAGGGCTGAGAGACGAAGAGAGAAAAATAAACTTCCACAACAGGCATGAGGTTTCGTAGCATGAAACAGGCATGAGGTTTTGCAGCAAGAAATAGTCTGAAATCCCCTACAAATCATTTTTAACATACCACAACAGCGGATTTGCAGGCTTTGACACTCTCCAGTCTGCGTTCTCACATTAATTTGTCCAACAACAAAAAAAGAAACGGAAAAAAATGGGGGGTTTCCAGCTCAGAAACTGACACCATACTTCCAAAGAGAGTTTCAGCGCTGAGAACTAAAGTCACTCACACTTCTACAACAGAACTTCACGTACACGCTTTCCCCCGAGCAATGTCATGTTCTTTTGCACCAAACGGAAGCCAAGCTGAAAGCCAGCCGTTCGAATCCGGAGTCCCTGTCTATTCAAGCCACTGGCAACTTGGACTGCCCTCCGTGGACAAACGGGGAGCTGTTGTCATACCATGATCTCGTCATCGTCCACCCCTCCCCTGCGCTTCAAGTCCACGCAGTCTGATGCGGGCGCAGTCTTGGAGGGGGAGAGGGGGGCGGTCGCCGTGGCGCTGTGCTGCGTGATCAGTATGGAAGGGGGCGGCCCTGGCTCCACCTCGGGTATGGAGAAGTGTTGCTTGACGCCCGGCCGCCCCATCCGCCCACTGTAGCGTAGAGGGGGGCGCCGCCTAGTGGGAGTGGGCACTCGCCCTTTGGTGACGTGACGAAGGAACGGCGGATTGGCTGCAACACATCCAAAGGTCAAGGTCAGTCTCAAGGGGGTGGGCTTGCCGAAGATCAAGGTCAGCCTCAAGGCGATGGGTTTACCAAAGGCCACAGTCAGTCCCAAAGGATATGTTTACCCAAAGGTCAAGGTCAGTCTTGAGGTGGTGGTTTATCAAAGATCATGGTCAGTATCAAGGTGATGGGTTTACCAAAGGTCACATTCCCAAAGGATGTGTCTACCCAAAGGTCAAGGTCAGTCTCAAAGTGATGGGGTTACCAAAGGTCAAGGTCAGTCTCAAAGTGATGGGTTTACCAAAAGGTCAAGGCCTATTGGTGAGGTGAAGGACCCAACAGGCAGTGCCGGGTATGAGTTTGAAGCTCTAACAAACTGTTGAGTTTTTGCTGGGTGCTCGACTAGCCTGTCACATGATAAGTTGTTTGGTTGTCTGAGTCTTTAGACCAGGTACCCAGGATGCCCAGAAAAGCATGCATGCACTGGCCATGTGACTCAGTGGTAATCTAGCTGTGCGGGTCTGAATCAGTGTACACTTGGCTCACACGGAGCAAAACCGGACACAGTGGTAATCTAGCTGTGTGGGTCTGAATCAGTGTTCACTTGGCTCACACTTAGCAAAACCGGACACAGTGGTAATCTAGCTGTGCGGGTCTGAATCAGTGTACACTTGGCTCACACGGAGCAAAACCGGACACTGATATGGCACACAAATTTGAATGGAATCTGGTTGGCAACCTTTTTTCGTCTCATTTAAAAATAAAAATAAAAATACACACAGAGACACAACGTGGGGGAGGGGGGAGGGGGGAGGAGAGGGGTCCCATTTTACAACTTTGCTGGTCTATCCTGTCTGGAGAAAAAAAAAGATGAAAACAAAAAAGAGCATTTTCCACAAAACAGACCTCAGACATCTCCCCACTTTCTAAATCAAATTTTAGCTCTTTAACTTGACTATATCATCAATAACACAATTACCAAGATTCAGAACTGACATAAATCGTAACTGTTCACTGCTATAGCACTGTGTTCAGCTGAGCTCTGTAAGTCTACGGACATCACCACTGAGCAACATTAACCTCAGAAGTTTATTTTTACAGATTTTCACGAGTTATCTTTACCACATGACTCTAAAACTGATACTGAATATTGAGATTCACCATGACAAATTTGCTATATATAACTATTAAAATGTCCATATCATTGAAGAAGCATGTACAGAAATGAAACTCTGCTTACTACAGTAAACAAGTAGCACATACAGTTGATCATAGTATACCAAGTCTCTTGCAGCTGCCAGGTTATCCCCACCTCCTGTCGACTGAGTGCAATTTAAAAACCTTCATGCTCATTCCAGTGGACAGCTTCAGTCCCTCCCAGCTAGTGGGGAGGAACACAAAAGAGTCCAAGAAAACGTACACGCCAGGTGGCATTCTCCTATCACTTGCAAAGCAAAAAAGAAAGCATCCATACAACTCAGAAATCAAGGCGGGACGTAATTACATTGTTCAGCAACCATCAGACCAACGTTTTAGCGCTGGACAGTTCTTCAAGCGTACTGTTCATATGCAATGGTGCCCCGTGTTTCAATTGCATCTTTACATGCACACCATCCGCATACGAATGAACCCAGAAACTCAACTGTACATGTAGCTGAGGGGAAAATTGCAGGAAAGGGTGACATGCACAAAGTAAAATCCCAGGGAATAACAGAGGCAACCTTTCGTATCATGAGGTGATAGGGTGCCAGGGAATCACATGCTGATGCTGACTTTGAAGAATGCAATTCCCAATCGCCATGCAGAGATATCACAGAGAGCTAATTATTCAAAGATACCACAGAGCATATAATAAACATGTTCTATTCATTATTTATAGATCAAAGGTGGGGTCGGACTGGACAATAGTGGAGCTTCATCGCTGACTGCAAGTACCCTTGAAAACAAAAATGTTTGTAGAAGGGCTGAGTTCACACAAGTAGTCGTGGCACAATAACAGGGAAACAAACAAACTGTCTTGTCTGAACGACTTCTTACCTTCTGATGTTCCGCTGGATAGCACCAGATACCTGACACAACATTCCCTTGACCCCTACACCTTTCTGTTGGTCAGCACAACACATTCCCTCGACCCCTACACCTTTCTGTTGGTCAGCACAACACATTCCCTCGACCCCTACACCTTTCTGTTGGTCAGCACAACACATTCCCCTGACCCCCATACCTTTCTGTTGGTCAGCACAACACATTCCCTCGACCCCTACACCCATCTGGCTTTCTGGTGGTCAGCACAAAGACAGTATTGAAATGACATCCTACCTGCTGCACTTTTGTGGCTTTTGGTTGGCTAGTTGCACAACACCTCCAACATTACACTCTCACAACCCTTTACTTTTATAATCTTCTGTCGCTGAACACACGACACATGACAACTGACATGGCAGGTCTCTGGGCCCTTTCACTTGTTAGTAAATGACACTGGCAGTGTCATGTACTGTGCTGTCATCCCTCTGCTTCTCTCTTCTCACCACTCCCTTCTTCCACTTCCATTCATTCATCCATTCTTCCGTATTTCACTCAGTCATTCATGCAAATACTGACAATGCTTTGTCCACATTGCTGTATATACATTCATTCATCCACTCTTCTATGCTTCACTCAGTCATTCATGCAAATACTGACAACGCTTTGTCCACATTGCTGTATATACATTCATTCATCCACTCTTCTATGCTTCACTCAGTCATTCATGCAAATACTGACAACGCTTTGTCCACATTGCTGTATATACATTCATTCATCCACTCTTCTATGCTTCACTCAGTCATTCATGCAAATACTGACAACGCTTTGTCCACATTGCTGTATATGTAACTGTGGAGAACAACACATACACTTTCTGGATAAGACACAAACACTCCAAAAGTCAATCATTCGAATAACACACAAACCCACCACACAAAGTAAGTTTTTCATAAGGCACACACAAGGTAAATCATTCACACAACACACACAAGGTAAATCATTCACACAACACACACAAGGTAAATCATTCACACAACCCACACAAGGTAAATCATTCACACAACACACACAAGGTAAATCATTCACACAACCCACAGATGTTGGGTGGAATTGGTGGCTTTACCGTAATAATTTCACCCCACCCACTCACACAGAGGGGGGAAAACAAAAACAAAAACAAAACAGCGTTCTGAAAAACATGAAATTTCTTCTTCACAAGCATCTGGCTTTGGCTACTGTGTTAGCAGCTAGGTGTTCTACAAACAAAAATGTCCACCTAAATCTCAGTCCCATAACAAGGTCATGGCCAAAACAAATGAGGCAAAATCTAAAGGCCAATCACTCTCTTCATCAGTCATCTTAGTACCTTCAGAGAAAGACTGAACCTTAAAGTTCTCTTCTGTTCAAAAGTACACTATGTACAGTACATTTTTAATGTAGAAGCAAATTTAACCACGCAACACGCGTTGATGAGGCACAGGTCCCTCATTTGAAAACACGAGACAGTAAAAAAACGGGGTCAGCAGAACTCAAGTGTGACAATTTACAAAATGCACTAGCGAAAGTTTAGCTGGATTCTCAGGTGAAGTACAGCTACAATCAACTGCTGTGTTTCTTCACTTGACTGCCACAGCTGTGCGCCTGCCTGGGATACGGAACACACGTGTTGCGATCAGTTGCCTGCCTCTAGCTGTTGCTTAGGATGGTGGAAATTTCAGTACAAGCAAAATATTTTTGTGAGTGAGCTTTCAAAATTTGCCCGATTCCATGCCTTCTCAATTACCAGTTTTCGTGAAAACACGGAACACATTAACTACATATGTTTGAAAAATGTTATTAAATGTTAAAACAAAGGAAACAACAAAAACACACAAGTGCAAATGAAGATCTTGTAGTCAAGGAAACCAAGCGTTGTTACTCATCACTCATGTTATGCAAAATGTCATTTTTAATCCTTTACCTACGCGGTCATTGCAAGTACTCCATGAGACTCAAGCACGTATCTGAGGAAAATGACAAGTTTGTTAAATACTCCAAGGAAAAAGGACCTGGTCTGTCCCGAAAGAATTCACTGCCAGGCTCATTACTACACCCGGATATTTTCAGGACAGCAGTCTTCACCAATCACGGAGGATTAAGTCTTAAAGAACGGGCGGCCATGTCTCATAAACGTGGAATCGAATGTCAGGTTGTACAGGTACTGGGTGTACAACAGTGCTTCAAGTACACTGACTCTGTTGTACACTATACATGTCTGTGCTCAAAGGTTTACATGTGCAGGTATATTGTGGAGACTACAGACAGTCATCTACATGTTACACTCATCAGACTTCAACAGAAGTAGGCCTTGAACCCATTATATCTGTAAGACTACTGCTCAATGTTTTACTGAAGTTAGTGATGTATGGTAACTACAGGTATTCACCACTGTTACACCAGTCACATTTCTTTGGATATCAGCACTAGTTTTCAACTTGCTCTTCAAAGCACATACTACTAACTTGCTTTTAAAAGTACATTCAGAGTTGTATGCTACTGAAATAATACACAGTTTTCTCTTTCATAGTATTACAGATGTCAGTTAAGCTGCTTGGAGACTACAAGCATTGCACTTCACAGCCATGGCCACATATTAAATACAACTTCTGCAGCAGAGGACTGTGATTTTGCCCAGGAATCCAAACCAACCACCACAGTTTCACACTTCAGTGATTCCTTCAAGGATAAGACAGTGAGCTGAAATGTGAAAATGCAGTAAAAGTTGGGTCTGGCTTCTAGGTAAGAAACAAAAAACACCGTCACTGAAAAACTAAAACTTTAATCAAAAAGCGTTTCTTACGATTGTCACAGTTCGCACTTCTACGCAAGCTATGTGCTTTAGCAACAAGGAAACAGTTTGACCCTCTCTAAAATCTCTGCTTTCTATAGCAGTCTAAGCATTTAAACTTCCACCACAGATAGAGTCTTGGCGCAGCTTGCTTGTACAGCAACGCAAATAAAGAACCAGCTCACCTGTTCAGTAGACTAATCATTCACAACTACACAAAGAAAGCTTACATTAGTACGACATCAAGTTATCACTGGACAATTTACTGTCAGTTCGCCGGGTTTCAGTCTCTCATCTTGAAGTCTGGCAGATTAGTGGTCAACGTTCAAAGGAATCCCTAGCAGAGACACACCACAGGTGTGTGTGTGTGTGTGTGTGTGTGTGTGTGTGTGTGTGTGTGTGTGTGTTGCGTGTGTGTGCATGCATGTGCACATGTGTTCATGTGTGTGTATGTGTGTGTGTGCAAGTGTGCATGTGTGTGTTTGTGTGTGCCTGCATGTGTACGTCTGGGGGGGGGGGGGGGGGGAGGAAAACTAAAGTGTGCTTGAGCAAATGGATCTACACAAGCCTTTACCTTGATAATTAGCAGTGGCTAGCTGTATGTACATAATCATCTGTATCTCTATTTGTATGTTTTTCTTTTCACACTGCATTGGTCCACCAAAAGAAAAATTCCACATTTTCTATGACTCGTGCTTGTTCATCCAAAGAGAATGCATCTGAAAGAACTTGGTATTGCACTGCGACTGAAACACGACATGGCAGGCGCAGACTTCAGATTGTGAGACGGACACCCAAGAGCGAAACAGTAGACTGGATAACTCAAAATGCAGCATCTAAGCTACGCATCTGTGCTAAAGTCAATCTATCTTGTATACGCGTGTACGTCCGCTCCCACCGACAGAAGGAAAGGTCCAAGAGGGGCTTAGAGGAGTAATAATATATGAGGGAATCTAAAAATAAACAGAAGTCAAGACAAGTATGACAAGCACTGTAGAGAAAAGAGGAGGAGGAGCGGAAGAAATAATAAAATCAAACTTTGGAGGTGATAAACGTTACCTGAAAATACGACGATAAGCTAAAAGTAAGGAAACAAAATGTAATGCGTCTTTTCCCTTCCCTCTCTCTAAGAAAAAGAAAGAAATCAACAGTGATGATAACACATGCTACGACTTAGACCTTGCCTTCGTCTTTTCCAGCACCACTGGGCAGAACACGGCGGTGACAAGAAAATCTCTTCGCAATGAGAATCAACAAAAGCTATGGAAAGAACATGTTCCCCCATTCTGTCGTGGCTCAACAGAACACTGATCCAAGTCTGGTGCAAAACAATCAGTTGTAAAGAGAGGCTGAAACGTCTGGATACCATGCAATTCAAGTTGAAAACTGGAACTGACCCTCCTGATGCGACAAGCCCTCTTTTAAAACTTTTCCTTCTGTATTTCCAAATAAATGATTCCTGACCAACATCCACCCCTCTCTTCCTATCATTCTTTCAATTTCCCCCCCCCCCACCACTCCACCCCTCTCTTCCTATCACTCTTTCTTAAATCTTTCCTTCAAGACCCCCCCACCCAACCCAAATCCACCCCTCTCTTCCTATATTCTTTCTTAAATCTTTCCTTCAAGGACCCCCTCCCCACCCACCCTGCCATCCCCTCTCTTCCTATCATTCTTTCTTAATCTTTCCTTCAAGGACCCCGACCAACATCCACCCCTCTCTTCCTATCATTCTTTCTTAAATCTTTTCCTTCAAGGACCCCCCCCCCCCCCCAACATCCACCCCTCTCTTCCTATCATTCTTTCTTAAATCTTTCCCTTCAAGGACCCCCCCCCTCCGGACCAACATCCACCCCTCTCTTCCTATCATTCTTTCTTAAATCTTTCCCTTCACCCCCCTCGGACCAACATCCACCCCTCTCTTCCTGATACTCTTTCTTAAATCTTTCCTTCAAGGACCCCCTCCCCACCCCCCACCCCCGGACCAACATCCACCCCTCTCTTCCTATCACTTTTTCTGAGTTTTCCCTTCCTGGACCCCCATCCCTCCCCCAACCCCAAAAAAAACGGGGAGGTGGACAATGTCAATTTTATTGTCCATCCGTCTTCTCCATTCGTGTAGTCTGTGCCTGACAAAGACAATTGTGCTGAAAGTCTTGTACCTCTTGTTCCATGTTGTCTTCCACTGGTGACTAAGCTATGCTATCAAAACGTTTGTTTCCTACAGCCAATTGTTCTGCACCAAAGTTCAGATCAGCTCCCAGCTGGGCTGATTCACGTTCACCAATAACCAGAATTCAAACAAACAGAAAACACCAGTTTAGATAGGTTTAGACACCTGCTAAAACCCAAAACATTCAGAAGTAAAATGACTGGGATGGAGAAAAAAACAACAACCCCAAAATGACCAAAACTTGAAAGGTATCCAGTGACTGAATCACTAATCACAGAAACACAAACCACAACTTGCATGTGAGACTGAGCAGCTATAAATATATTCTGTTTAACGTAATGGACCCTGACATAGATGTTTCACAATTCACACTACATGACTGTCATATAACAGAAAAATCCAGCTAAAATTACACTAACAATCAATATCAGAATGCACAGGTAATGTTAGTACACTGTATCGTGAACACTGTTCTACATTCCATCATGCATCTTCTATCAGCTACACAGAGACACAACAACAATAAAATGAGAGAAGAAAGAACACCCTCCCACATGCAAACACAACGTCATGGAATCTACAGTTAAGGTCTGTGCCCCAGTGGGGTTGGCGCCATTCATCAAAGAGCAAGCTGCTTTGTCAAAATGGGATCAGCTGTAATGGGATGAGGGGAGGGAGGTGGGGGGAGCGGGGAGCGGAGAGAACTGGCTCTGTGAGTCTGTCTTTGGCTGGGGGTGGGGGTGGGGGCGGGGG
The DNA here is from genome assembly GCA_018857735.1 of Alviniconcha marisindica. Lineage (NCBI taxonomy): Eukaryota > Metazoa > Mollusca > Gastropoda > Provannidae > Alviniconcha > Alviniconcha marisindica. The sequence goes on from JABMCL010002520.1 coordinate 87,586, forward strand.
ACAGAACAGATGTTGTAAAAGCACTGTGAGTCACCAATGTTTTACCTGGAATATCAAAAGCAACGGCGTATTCTTCGTTGAGTTCATCCTGAACGTCGGCGGGGTCAAACATGCTATCCGTCTCGTCCCCGGTCAGCATGTCTTCATCGGAGCTTGCCTGGCGCGTCTCTAGCATGGGCAACTTGGAGGTCAGGTTTTTCCTGCACAAACCGATTCCAAGCTTAACGCCGAGTGTCTGTGTGGCTCAGAGTACCATAAAAAGATGACGGGAGCTTGCAGAGTATCACACAGGCAACAGATTATGTTTCCGCTTTAGGTTTCTAAAAGTATAATGAACCTGCTTCGAAGGAGTCGCACAATGAAGTCTTCCAAACACTATGCATATGTATTCATATATGCACTCACACAAACACAGACACCTGGACATGCACCCTCCAACACACACACACACACACACACATATATATACTTACACTCACACACACATACAATCACACTCGCACATACAATCACATACATACTTGCACACACAGACTCACACACACATAGATACTAACACTCACACAGACGCACACACATCCATTCACACTCTCACAGACGCGCACCCATACTCACACTCCTACATTCTACTCCGTACCTCTCTTTGTGTATGGATGCTATGTGTGCGGACAGCGCTCTGGCCTCTGCAGCCAACTGTGGATTCTGCGACGTCTCTGCCTCCTCTTCCTCCTCCTGCACGGACTCCTGAGCCGGCAGCGGCGGGTGAAGGTCGGCCTTGACCTGGGGATGCAACAGCCAGTCCGCTCAACCATGCAGCTCAGCAAAAAAACAAGGTAGGCAGATGGACAGGTAAGCAACAGCCAGTCTGCTCAGCAACAAACAGGTAGGCAGACAGACAGGTAAGCAACAGCCAGTCTGCTCAGCAACAAACAGGTAGGCAGACAGACAGGTAAGCAACAGCCAGTCTGCTCAGTGATAGAGCTCAGCAACAAACAGGTACGCAAATGGACAGGTAAGCAACAGCCAGTCTTCTCAGCAACAAACAGGTACGCAAATGGACAGGTAAGCAACAGCCAGTCTTCTCAGCAACAAACAGGTACGCAAATGGACAGGTAAGCAACAGCCAGTCTTCTCAGCAACAAACAGGTAGGCAGACGGACAGGTAAGCAACAGCCAGTCTGCTCAACCACGCAGCTCAGCAACAAACAGGTCGGCAGACAGACAGGTAAGCAACAGCAGTCTGCTCAGTCAGGATGCTCAGCAACAACGAAGGTGGGCAGACAGGAGAGTAGACAGGCGATGACAACAAGGCTGTAATAATAATAACACTGTTTCTACATGTTTCATTTCTAAAGAGTCCGAAGTGCCCCAGGACAGGAAGCCCGCTGAAGTCTGCCGCCAAGAGACGTTACCTGATGTGGCATCGCTGCTCTGCTACTTACAGTAAACAACAGAAGGTTTATCCTTCTGGAATCATAGCAAATGATACTACCCAGATCTGTGCAAGTACATGCGAATGGACACTTACCTGAAGGGGAAGGTTGGGGGCTGGGGGACAAACCGGAGTACCTAGACAAATCCTTGTGTGTGTGTGTGTGTGTGTGTGTGTGTGGTGTGTGTGTGTGTGTGTGTGTGTGTGTGCATGCTAGCGTGTGTGTGTGCTTATGCATGTGGTGTGTGTGGGTGTGCGTGTGTGCTAGTGTGTGTGAGTGTGAGTGTGTGTGTGTGTGTGTGTGTGTGTGTGTGTGTGTGTGTGTGTGTACATCTGCATGTGTGCCTGTGTGTGTGTGTGTGTGTGTTTGTGCACGTGTGTGTTTAAATCACAGCAAATGACACTTCCCAAGTCTGTTAAAAGTACATGTGAACGGACCGTTACCTGCGGGGGTGGGGGTGGGGGTGGGGGTGGGGTGGGTGGAGGGGGGGGACAAATCAGGGTACCCAGACAAACCCTCAGTATCACTAATCAGAGCTGAAGACTGACAGCTTCTCAGGAGGATCTACCCTGACAAAGGGGGTCACCGCCACATGAAAACAAGGAGCGGTGATAAGCATAGCGGTGACTGTCACCGCCACATGAAAACAAGGAGCGGTGATAAGCATAGCGGTGACTGTCACCGCCACATGAAAACAAGGAGCGGTGATAAGCATAGTGGTGACTGTCACCGCCACATGAAAACAAGGCAGCGGTGATAAGCATGGCGGTGACTATCACTGTAGGAAGCACTGACCCGTGATCCCCTGAGGCTGGCGCGCACATAGCTTAGGCGTTCCTCTGCCGTCTTCTCCGCAGACTCCAGCGTGCTGATGTCTTCCAGCTTGGACTTCACCGTGGCCAGCTCCTCCGACAGGATGATCTCGATGCAACTGAAACGAGATCATCATCTCTATCAACTAGAATGAGATCAGCATCTCTAGACAACTGAAATGAGATCAACATCTCTATCAACTGAAATGAGATCAACGTCTCAAGACAACTGAAATGAGATCAATGTCTCTAGACAACTGAAATGAGATCAACATCTCAAGACAACTGAAATGAGATCAACACCTCTATACAACTGTAATGAGATCATCATCTCTATCAACTGTAATAAGATCATCATCTCTATCAACTAATGAGATCATCATCTCTATCAACTGTAATGAGATCAACATCTTTAGACAACTGAAATGAGATCAACACCTCTATACAAATGAAATGAGATCAACATCTCAATTACAACTGAAATAAGATCATCTCCAGACAACTGAAATGAGATCATCTGAAAATATGAAATGAAGCCCAGAGCCATTTGTTTTCAAAGGGTTAACAAACTGAACAAACAAGGTCTGTTTGACTTTGTGTGTATGTGCAGGTGCGTGATGTGTGAATGCGTGCCGTGCAGGTGCGTGATGTGTGAATGCGTGCCATGCAGGTGCGTGATGTGTGAATGCGTGCCATGCAGGTGCGTGATGTGTGAATGCGTGCCATGCAGGTGCGTGATGTGTGAATGCGTGCCGTGCAGTGCATGATGTGTGAATGCATGCCGCACAGGTGCGTGATGTGTGAATGCATGCCAGCAGGTGCATGATGTGTGAATGCATGCCGTGCAGGTGCAGTGATGTGTGAATGCGTGCCTGCAGGTGTGTGATGTGTGAATGCATGCTGTGCAGGTGGTGATGGTGTGTGCATGTGTGATGTGTGAATGCGTGCCGTGCAGGTGTCGTGCTGTGTGAATGCGTGCCGTGCAGGTGCTGCTGTGTGAATGCGTGCCGTGCAGGTGCGTGATGTGTGAATGCGTGCCGTGCAGGTGCGTGATGTGTGAATGCGTGCCGTGCAGGTGCGTGCTGTGTGAATGCGTGCCGTGCAGGTGCGTGCTGTGTGAATGCGTGCCGTGCAGGTGCGTGTGTGTGAATGCGTGCCGTGCAGGTGCGTGCTGTGTGAATGCGTGCCGTGCAGGTGCGTGCTGTGTGAATGCGTGCCGTGCAGGTGCGTGATGTGTGAATGCGTGCCGTGCAGGTGCGTGATGTGTGAATGCGTGCCGTGCAGGTGCGTGATGTGTGAATGCGTGCCGTGCAGGTGCGTGATGTGTGAATGCGTGCCGTGCAGGTGCGTGCTGTGCCCACCTGGTCTGCTTGGGGACCTGGTTGAGGGATTCTTGGGCCTGGATCTTCTTGTTGCTGCGCAACAAACACGGCGCGAAGATGATGGCCAGCCCATTGACCGACATCTTGGTGCTGTCTTCGTGCATGGCCACCCTTCAACAGCACACACGCAACGCTCGTCAGCATCAGGACACAGTCAGCAACAAACAACAGGGCCAAGCAAACACCACCTCTCCATCCCCAACGCCCAGTCAACCATGAATGGTCACATGAAGTGAAAGTAAACACTGACTCTCCATCCCCAACGCCAAGTCAACCATGAATGGTCACATGAAGTGAAAGTAAACACTGACTCTCCATCCCCAACGCCCAGTCAACCACACGTGGTCACATGAAGTGAAAGTAAACACAAAACAAAACGATGTGAACAATGATGGTCAGGCACCAAGAGACCACAGAACAACACCAGGACAAAGCGAACGATGAACAACATGACGTGAGCAGACACAGCCAGCCCTGTTCACTGACATCTTCCCACTGTTCTTGGGCTTTGCAATCCTGTCAAAAGGCAAAAGTGAACGGTGAACAATGTGATATGAGCAAAGGTTATTATTAGTTCGCCCATCCATGTTGAGGTGCAATATCATTGTACATCATGGCTTTTTTATATACTTCATCGACCCCTTGGAGGAAGTTCCAGTTGCCGTAGCTGGCCAGGGCTACAGCAGCCACAAGAGCAGCACTACCCATTCCGGTCAATCAGCGTGCTGTATTTCCCTGTGTCCAAACAATGGTATGGCTGCCAGAGTGTTTGTGATGTGTAATGTATGCACAGATGTTGACGCATGCGACTGCACAAGGGGGCTGTGTTACACTGTAAGAGGGTCTGCACAAGGGGGCAGTGTTACACTGTAAGAGTGTCTGCACAAGGGGGCTGCGTTACACTGTAAGAGGGTCTGCACAAGGGGGCTGTGTTACACTGTAAGAGGGTCTGCACAAGGGGGCTGTGTTACACTGTAAGAGGGTCTGCACAAGGGGGCTGCGTTACACTGTAAGAGGGTCTGCACAAGGAGGGGCGTGTTACATTGTAAAAGGGTCTGCACAAGGGGGCTGTGTTACATTGTAAAAGGGTCTGCACAAGGAGGGCTGTGTTACATGTAAAGGGTCTGCACAAGGGGGGCGTGTTACATTGTAAAAGGGTCTGCACATGGAGGGGCGTGTTACATTGTAAAAGGGTCTGCACAAGGGGGCTGTGTTACACTGTAAGAGGGTCTGCACAAGGGGGCTGTGTTACACTGTAAGAGGGTCTGCACAAGGGGGCTGTGTTACACTGTAAGAGGGTCTGCACAAGGGGGCTGTGTTACACTGTAAGAGGGTCTGCACAAGGGGGCGTGTTACATGTAAAGGGTCTGCAAAAGGGGGGCTGTGTTACACTGTAAGAGGGTCTGCACAAGGGGGCTGGTTACACTGTAAGAGGGTCTGCACAAGGGGGCTGCGTTATACTGTAAGAGGGTCTGCACAAGGAGGGGCATGTTACATTGTAAAAGGGTCTGCACAAGGAGGGGCGTGTTACATTGTAAAAGGGTCTGCACAAGGAGGGGCGTGTTACATTGTAAAAGGGTCTGCACATGGAGGGGCGTGTTACATTGTAAAAGGGTCTGCACAAGTGGGGCTGTGTTACACTGTAAGAGGGTCTGCACAAGGGGGCTGTGTTACACTGTAAGAGGGTCTGCACAAGGAGGGGCGTGTTACATTGTAAAAGGGTCTGCACAAGGGGGCTGTGTTACACTGTAAGAGGGTCTGCACAAGGGGGCTGCATTACACTGTAAGAGGGTCTGCACAAGGGGGCTGCGTTACACTGTAAGAGGGTCTGCACAAGGGGGCTGCGTTACACTGTAAGAGGGTCTGCACAAGGGGGCCACGTTACACTGTAAGAGGGTCTGCAGTGGAAGCTGACTGGGAGGACAATCCCTTGCTGCACTGGGGGACTGATTCTGCATCAGTATTGTGCCTGGGCCTTTCAGTTCAGAGCTCGGCCAGCCGAGCTATCCAGTGACCGTTCAGTCTCCAGCCATCTGTCATACTCGGGGATGCTGCACGTCTCCATTCATCTGTCATACTTGGGCACGATGCATGTCTCCATTCAACTGCCATGCTCAGGGACACTTCACGTCTTCAGTCATCCGTTATACTCGGGGACGATGCCACTAGACTATCTCAACAAGGAATATTTTGCACAATTAACTTTGTAGCCTTCCTTTCCTCATTCAGGATTATTCCCCCACAGGCAACTGAAGTCATTTCCTGGCAAAACTGGCATTCCAAAGGACAAGTCAACTGCCACAGAGAAGCAATGATCTGCCTACTGAGGTCCATGATGGAAGAAAAGGTGTACTCACTTTGCCAGGTGGAAGGTGAGTCTCTCAAAGAGGTCGTAGTTAGACTTGGGCAACTTCTCGATCACAGCGAACATGCACTGCACCTGTTCCTTGTGGTCTTTGATCTCTGTAACACATTGTGCAACAGTCAGTACATGTCTTTGTGTGGCAGCTGCAACACACTGTGCAACAGTCAATACATGTCTTTGTGTTGCAGCTGTAACGCATTGTGCAACAATCAGTACATGTCTTTGTGTGACAGCTGTAACACATTGTGCAACAGTCAGTACATGTCTTTGTGTTGCAGCTGCAACACATTGTGCAACAGTCAGTACATGTCTTTGTGTTGCAGCTGTAACGCATTGTGCAACAATCAGTGCATGTCTTTGTGTGACAGCTGTAACGCATTGTGCAACAATCAGTACATGTCTTTGTGTTGCAGCTGTAACGCATTGGGCAACAATGAGTACATGTCTTTGTGTGACAGCTGTAACACATTGTAACATTGTGCAACAGTCAGTACATGTCTGTGTGACAGCTGTAACGCATTGGGCAACAGTCAGTACATGTCTTTGTGTGACAGCTGCAACACATTGTGCAACAATCAGTACATCTCTTTGTGTGACAGCTGTAACACATTGTGCAACAGTCAGTACATGTCTTTGTGTGACAGCTGTAACGCATTGTGCAACAATCAGTACATCTCTTTGTGTGACAGCTGTAACACATTGTGAGCAAGTTTCCCAAGAATATATGTGACACTTCAAGATTCTAAAAACAAAACAAAAACATTACTTTGCTGTTGCGAAATTTACCTGAAGGCTTGATACAAAGAAAATGTTGCATCCCTTACCTGACCCGCGCAGGAAGTCGTCAAAGAGTTCAAAGGTCAGCAGCGGTTCTGGGAGCTCTCTGAAGAAAGACTTCATGACGGTGGTCAGCACGTGCACTGGGTAGTCATCCAGCACAACAGACTCAAAGTCTGCAAACCAACAACATCACAATCAGCCAACACAGCAGCCAAAGAACTGCTGGCAGAAGCAAAGTCTGCAAATCAGCAACATCACAGTCACCACCCTGTCCACCAGGGGTAGAAAGAGAAAAGACAGCCAGCACCCTGTCTACCAGTGATTAAAAGAGAAAAGACAGCCAGCACCCTGTCCACCAGGGGTTGAAAGAGAAAAGACAGCCAGCACCCTGTCTACCAGGGGTTGAAAGAGAAAAGACAGCCAGCACCCTGTCCACCAGGGGTTAAAAGAGAAAAGACAGCCAGCATCCTGTCCACCAGGGGTTGAAAGAGAAAAGACAGCCAGCACCCTGTCTACCAGGGGTTGAAAGAGAAAAGACAGCCAGCACCCTGTCCACCAGGGGTTAAAAGAGAAAGACAGGGGCTAAAGAGAAAAGACAGCCAGCACCCTGTCCACCAGGGGTTAAAAGAGAAAAGACAGCCAGCGTCCTGTCCACCAGGGGTTAAAAGAGAAAAGACAGCCAGCACCCTGTCCACCAGAGGTTAAAAGAGAAAGACAGGGGCTAAAGAGAAAAGACAGCCAGCACCCTGTCCACCAGGGGTTAAAAGAGAAAAGACAGCCAGCATCCTGTCCACCAGGGGTAGAAAGAGAAAAGACAGCCAGCACCCTGTCCACCAGGGGTTGAAAGAGAAAAGAGACTGGCCAGCGCAGCAACTCACCTGCTTCAATGAGCGCTCGGAGTTCCCTGGCTTTGGGCGCAGCGCCACACTTGCGGTACAGGCCCTCGGTGAAGAGGCCGTGCATCTCGATGGCGTTGATCAGCCGCTCCACCACCAGGGGGATCTTCTCCCCGTCCTTCAGCAGAGACTCCAGCGGGGCACCAAACACCTTGGCGTTAGACGGGTTCTGCCAGCGAGAAGGCAAACATCACGTAGTCACAACTCTGAAACTGCATGACCTGGACAGGGAGTCTGATGCACAAATTCCCACACCCAGTAAAGATTTTTCCGCTGCTGGTTCTTTTTTTCCTTTTCTTTTTCTTCTTTTCTTTCTCCATCTCAGCCCTGATTTCATGCAATCAGTGGAATGCATGGCATTTCCGTTGTTGTCACTCTCCAAGTCTGTTAACAATCAGTGTCTAACTATCCATTGTTGTCATTTTCCAAGTCTGTTAACAATCAGTGTCTAACTATCCGTTGTTGTCGCTTTCCAAGTCCGTTAACAATCTGTGCCTAATTATCCGTTGTTGTCACTTTCCAAGTCTGTTAACAATCGGTGTCTAACTCTCTGCTGTTGTCACTTTCCAAGTCTGTTAACAATCGGTGTCTAACTCTCTGCTGTTGTCGCTTTCCAAGTCTGTTAACAATCGGTGTCTAACTCTCTGCTGTTGTCGCTTTCCAAGTCTGTTAACAATCGGTGTCTAACTCTCTGCTGTTGTCGCTTTCCAAGTCTGTTAACAATCGGTGTCTAACTCTCTGCTGTTGTCGCTTTCCAAGTCTGTTAACAATCGGTGTCTAACTCTCTGCTGTTGTCACTTTCCAAGTCTGTTAACAATCGGTGTCTAACTCTCTGCTGCTGTCACTTTCCAAGTCTGTTAGCAATCGGTGTCTAACCATCCACTGTGGTCACTTTCCAAGTCCGTTAACAGTCTGTGTCTAACTATCCGTTGCTGTCACTTTCCAAGTCTGTTAACAATCGGTGTCTAACTCCCCTTTACTGTTAACATCAGTGTCCATCAGTTCTGGAGGAGCCTGCATTCAATGTTCAGAGCTGACGATCAAAGTCTCAGATTCTGGCTCATCTCTACATTTTCTTGTGCAACTCTTAGCTGTTAAAATAAACGATGGTTTTCCTGCCACTCTGGAACTGTATTATTTAACCTCAGTGTGACAACTTTAGAATGCACGTGTTCTGCCTCCATCTTTCTGCACGTCTCTGTCGCTAATCAGTCAGTGTCTCTGGCTCTGTCTGCACCCCCCCCTGTGTACCATCCTGTGCGTCTCCCGCACTCACCTGGTTTGCGCTGGCGCCCCGGCACGCTGATATAGATTTCAGTGAACACTTCTTGTGGCATGTGTACTTGCACACTGCAAGCAGACAGAAAAACTCGGCCAGTGAAACGCTGTTCAAACAAACACGTCATTCCACAGACCTAACACTTCAGAAAGTAACGTGTAAAACCCAAGATGAGGGAGGGGTGTGTGGGGGGGTGGGGGTTGGGGGGTGGGGGGGTGGGGGGTGAGGTCACAGACAGGTGGGCCACACAACAGAAGCAGTTACAGTGGACACGTGATGGACAACAGCCTTACAAGAACCATTAACTGGCGAGGGTGGGTGGGTAGGGGGGTGGGCAATGATGAAAGTAAGGAATAGGAGAAAGTATGGGTGATGTATGTGCGTGCGTGTGTGCGGTGTGTGTGTGTGTGTGTGTGTGTGTATGTGTGAGAGAGAGACAGACAGACAGACAGAGACAGAGAGAGACAGAGACCGACAGACAGACAGAAACTCAGAAAGACAGAATCAGGCAGACATAGAGAGGCACATACACACACGTGTGCACATGCTCTGTCTCTCACTCACTCACTCACTCACACTCACACACACACACTCTCTCTCTCTCTCTCTCTCTCTCACACACACACACACACATACACACTCTCTCTCTCTCTCTCTCTCTCTCTCTCTCTCTCTCTCCTCTCTCTCTCTCACACACACACACCACACACACACACACACATACACACACACACACACACTCTCTCTCTCTCTCTCTCTCTCTCTCTCTCTCTCTCTCTCTCTCCTCTCACACACACACCACACACACACACACACACATACACACACACACACACTCTCTCTCTCTCTCTGTCTCTCTCTCTCCACCACACACACAACACACACACACACACACACACACACACACACACACACACACACACACACTCTCTCTCTCTCCTCTCTCTCTACACACACACAACAAACTCTCCTCTCCTCTCTCTCTCTCTCTCACACACACACACACACACACACACACACTCTCTCCTCTCTCTCTCTCTCTCTTCTCTCCACACACACACACACACACACATCTCATCCATTCACTTTCTATCTCTCAACACCAACACACACACACACATACACACACTTTCTATCTCTCAAACGCAAGCACATACACACACACATGCAAGCAGGCATGCATGCACGCACTCACACGCACAAACACACACACACACACACACACAAAAGTGGGGGTGTTGGGGGGCAGTTTCTCACCTTGACACACCTGCCCCTTGTCCATGATCCAGATGAGGGAGGAGCAGTACTCGCAGAAGGTGGGGATGCTGAACTGCACCTGCAGGAACTTGTGACCGAGGTGCTCCTGCACACAGCCCCACAAACAAACCCCAGTCTTTAGGACTGTATGTATACACACAGAGACACAGAGTCAACATCTTCCTGCACACAGCCCCACAAACAAACCGGAGTCTTTAGGACTGTATGTATACACACAGAGACATAAACAAACCCAAGTCTTTAGGACTGTATGTATACACACAGAGACACAGAGTCAAACAGCTTCCTGCACACAGCCCCACAAACAAACCCAAGTCTTTAGGACTGTATGTATACACACACAGACACAAACAAACCCAAGTCTTTAGGACTGTATGTATACACACAGAGACACAGAGTCAAACAGCTTCCACAGGATGCCCTCAGCCTCCAGGCTGTTTCAGCCTGAACTGACTCTGACACCTGTTGTTCTGAACTGACTCAGGCACCGTTAGTTCTGAACTGACTCAGGCACCGTTAGTTCTGAACTGACTCTGACACCTTTTGTTCTGAACTGAATCAGACACCTTTTGTTCTGAACTGAATCAGGCACCGTCAGATTGAACTGAATCAGACACCTTTTGTTTAAGTGTTGGTCAAACCTCTAAAGGGGGAACAGCAACGAAGATGCAAGCTGACTTGGAAATGTCGAAAATGCCCACACATATTCATCTGCAGGCTTCATTTGACTGTTCTATCAATATTTCCACAAAATAAGCACTTTTCTGTTTTAAATCCAAGATCTTCTTAATCTTCCTCACCACCACCACCACCACCCTCCTCCTGATCTTCATCGCCACCACCACCACCACCCTCCTCCTGATCTTCATCACCACCACCCTCCTCATGATCTTCATCACCACCACCCTCCTCCTGATCTTCATCACCACCACCCTCCTCCTGATCTTCATCGCCACCACCCTCTCATGATCTTCATCACCACCACCACCACCACCCTCCTCCTGATCTTCATCACCACCACCCTCCTCCTGATCTTCATCACCACCACCCTCCTCATGATCTTCATCACCACCACCACCACCACCACCCTCCTCCTGATTTTCATCGCCACCACCCTCCTCATGATCTTCATCACCACCACCACCACCACCCTCCTCATGATCTTCATTACCACCACCCTCCTCATGATCTTCATCATCATCGCCACCACCCTCCTCATGATCTTCATCATCACCCCCCCACCACCCTCCTCATGATCTTCATCATCACCACCCTCCTCATGATCTTCATCATCACTGCCACCACCACCCTCCTCCTGATCTTCATCACCACCACCCTCCTCATGATCTTCATCATCACCGCCACCTCCACCCTCCTCCTGATCTTCATCATCACCGCCACCTCCACCCTCCTCCTGATCTTCATCATCACCGCCACCTCCACCCTCCTCCTGATCTTCATCATCACCGCCACCACCACCCTCCTCATGATCTTAATCGCCACCACCCTCCTCATGATCTTCATCATCACCACCACCACCACCATCCTCATAACCTTCACCATCATCAACACCACCACCACCACCACCATCCTCATAATCTTCACCATCATCAACACCACCACCATCACCACCATCCTCATAACCTTCACCATCATCAACACCATCAGCATCACCATCATCAGAGCTGACTCATGTCCTTCCCCTGCTTGTCGCTCTTCAAGGGCTTGTCAGGCTTGTGCTCCTCTTCCCCACCACCGCTATTGTCATCACCATCCTCCTCCACCTTCTCCTCGTCATCATCAAGGTCATCATCATCAGAGGTGACTCACCACCACCGCCATTATCATCCTCATCATCAAGGTCATCATCATCAGAGGTGACTCACCACCACCGCCATTATCATCCTCATCATCATCATCAAGGTCATCATCATCAGAGGTGACTCACCACCACCACTGTTATCATCACCATCCTCCTCCTCCTCATCAAGGTCATCATCATCAGAGGTGACTCACCACCATGTCCTTCTTCTGCTTGTCCCTCTTCATGGGCTTGTCAGGCTTGCGTTCCTCCTTCTTCTCCCGGCTGCGCTGCCCCGAGTGCTGTTTCATGAACTCGTCCAGGAAGCCACGGAAGGCGTTGAGCGCCATCACCAGCGGGGCCTCCGTCTGCTCCTTCCGCATCTCCGCCATCAGCACTTGCTTGAACTTCTCAAACAGGTCCCGGTACTTCACAGCCACCTCATCATGCTGGACACACAACGGTGGACAGGTCAGCATGTCAGGTTCAAGGCCATGTCAGTCAGGTTCAAGGGCGAGTCAGTAAGGTCCAAGGGCATGTCAGTCAGGTTCAAAGGTGAAACAGTAAAGTTCAAGGACATGTCAGTCAGGTTCAAGTGTGAAACAGTAAAGTTCAAGGACATGTAAGGTTCAAAGGTGTGTCAGTACAGTGTGTCAGTAAGAATTAAGAAAGAACGGCTTTTTGAAGCTTAAAGTAAAGCTCTTTTTTTTCTTTTTTCTTTAAACAAAAAATTACATTCTAATAGAATGACTCCTCGTGGGATGAATAAAGTGTTATTCAACTGAACTGAATTTGTGAGAAATGCTAAAGGATGCAAAAACACACAACTGCGTATGCTCACCTGCTCTCTCTCTCTCTCTTTCTCACACACACGCACACACTAGAAAGAATGCAATCTGACGAACACCAAAGCCCAGTTTGCAAACACTGCTGATTAAGAGAAGAGGGCAGTGGTCTCCTCGGGAGATCCATCTCTCTGCAACACCACGCAGCGACAGGCAAGCGTCTGGACCACCGCACCCACCTGCATCTCCACGCCGATCACCGTCTTCATCTCCCTCCCAAACTCGTCCAGGGCACCCTTGAAAATCTTGTCAAATATCGTGTCCCGTCGATTGCCTCCCTTGAACAGTTCCCGACACTGCAACAATGCAGGGGCTTCAGTGAGACTCTAGAGATCTGTCTTTAGAAACTGCATAACGAAAGGTGCATGTGCATCCAGGTGTGCGTGAATGCGTTTGTAGTGCAAGTACTTGAGAGGGAGAGGGAGACAAAGACAGTCACAGAGAGAGAGAGAGAGAACTCGAAAACTTTATTTTACAAGAATTGAGAGAGAGAGAGAGAGAGAGAGAGAGAGAGAGAGAGAGAGAGAGAGAAGAACTCGAAAACTTTATTTTACAAGAATTAGAGAGAGAGAAGAGAGAGAGAGAGAGAGAGAGAGAGAGAGAGAGAGAGAGAGAACTCAGAAACGACTTTATTTTACAAGAATTGAGAGAGAGAGAGAGAGAGAGAGAGAGAGAGAGAGAGAGAGAGAGAAGATAATACTTTATTATACAAGGATAAAGATTTAAGCACAAGTATGCTTTTTTGCAAATCTGTTCCTGATGACAAACACAGCCACACTCAATACATCAAACAAGAACACAATTAATTATGAGGGGGGAAAAAACAACTTAAAAACAAAACAAAAACTAATTTCTGTCTAAAACTTCACAACATACGAACAGAGCAAATAATAAGGCAAAGTAAGACAAATTCAAAACAGAGAGAGGCAGAACTCGAACTCGAAAACTTTATTGTACAAGGATTGTAGTTTAGGTTCAGTCAAAAACCTGTCTAGTCCAACTAGTCCTTGCTAAGCTACTGACGAGTAGATATCAAATTACAGGCATTATATATATAGAGAGAGTTAGGAAAAAGAGAGTTAGGAAATGGATAGTAATGTCCTTCTGGTACCATGTAGGGTCAGACAACACAAAACAAAAACAGAAGCAGACAGACAAAAAAGAGAGTCGGGGAAGACAGATCATGTCTAAATATGCCTGCTTTCATGTGCCTGTGCGCCGCCCACCCCACCCCTCCATGGGCATGAAATGCGGGAAGACGTTTTTGATTAAACAAGGATTGTCAATGCACACAGGGGACGAAAAGACAAGGGTCATATGCTTCTGGTTTTTGTTTTCCAAATGCACACAAACACAATGCTTACGACAACAGTAACCACACGCACTAAACGGAGGGTTCAAATCAGTGAGCATCACTCCTTCAAACTGCTCCCACCTTCTGTGATATGAACTCATCCAGTAAATGCAAATCCTGGATGTCAGTGATCATCATGTCATCCGAGTACTGCCACTCCGAGGTGCCATAGAAATTGACGTTGCTCCGCGACTGGGTGGTCTGAAGCTGTTGGTTGTTCTGCGATCGATTCCCACGTGGTTTCTTTTTCCGCTTGGCTCGAGGCACGTGGGCCACGTGGGTCAGTTGTTTTCCGCCATCCTCCACCCGCATCACACCTGAGCTGGAGTTGTCTTTCCCTGGCTGGGCGGCTTGGGGCAGGGGCAGGGTTGGAGTGGTGGCAGACGGAAGGACGAAGACACCGACTGCGCAAGACATGGAGAAGGCTAGAAACGGAAGTTAGACACGGCAGACGGAAGGATGAAAACACCCACTGCGCAAATGGGGAACAGGTGACAAACAGAAGTCACTGACGGTCGCACCAGTTACCATTACCCTGTTTTATGGTTAGTGTTTTCACTGCCACTAGGATTGCTGTAATCATTGTCACTAGCATCACTATTTCACCAAGGCTGCTGTAACCACTGTCATTAGCATCACTATTTCATGAAGGCTGCAGTAATCACTGTCACTAGCATCACTATTTCACTAAGGCTGCTGTAATCACTGTCACTAGCATCACTATTTCATGAAGGCTGCAGTAATCACTGTCACTAGCATCACTATTTCACTAAGGCTGCTGTAATCACTGTCACTAGCATCACTATTTCACCATGGCTGCTGTAATCACTGTCACTAGCATCACTATTTCACTAAGGCTGCTGTAATCACTGTCACTAGCATCACTATTTCACCATGGCTGCTGTAATCACTGTCACTAGCATCACTATTTCACTAAGACTACTGTAATCACTGTCACTAACACCACTATTTCACGAAGATTGCTGTGGTCACTGTCACCAGCATCACTATTTTTCTTAGACTGCTGTAATCACTGCCATTCGCATCATTATTTCACTATGCTGTAATCACTGCCATTCGCATCATTATTTCCCTAAGATTGCTGTAATCAATGTCACAAGCATCACTATTTCACAGATTGCTGTGGTCACCGTCACTAGCATCACTATTTCACTAAGACTGCTGTGGTCACCGTCACCAGCATCACTATTTTACTAAGACTGCTGTAATCACTGTCACCAGCATCACTATTTCCCTAGGATTGCTGTGGTCACTGCCACATAGCCACTGTCCCTAGCATCACTATTTCACTAAGATTGCTGGAGCCACTGCCACACAGTCACTGTCACTAGCATCACAATTTCCCTAAGATGGCTGTGGTCACTGTCACTTGCTTCAGACTGCAGTCTGTTTGTGTCTTTTCCCTTGAATCAACTGTCATCCCACAACATCCACTGTCCTCTCATCTTGTGTGTGTGCGTGTGTGCGTGCATGCGTGCGTGCGTGCGTGCATGCATGCGTGTGTGTGTGCATGTGTGTGCGTATATGTGTACTGATGTCAGTGTGCATGCATGCGTGTGTGCATGCGTGTGTGTGTGTGTGCGTGCATGCACGCATGCATGAATGTATATGGGGAAGGATGTAATAAAATGAGGACAGCAAACAAACCTGGACTGCAACTTACATTCTGTGACCTTTCTGGAAGGGGAGGTAACAGTGGATGCTTGCTGACTGTCCTCCCCTTCCTCATCACTGTCTGTTGTGTCTTTCTTCCGCCGCGCACCTACAGACATCAGCAGCAAAATGTTCACAACACAGCAAACACAGATGAAGTAAAACAGGAGACAAAAGTCAAACAAAATAATAGTCAATGAACAGACATATACACATAAAAAAGTAATAGGGAAGTAAGCAGAAATGGGTGAATTATGTAGGAAGTAAGCAGAAATGGGTGAATTACGTAAGATTATGAATAAATGGATTCTGAGTAAATATGGTACATGTAATCTTAATCTTAAACCTAAAAGATAAATTACCCCCCCAACCACCACTTCAATCCCTTCTCTCTTAAAGGAAACCATTAACAATAACAGACAAGAGACAAATTTGTTTACTCAAGAATTCAGTAAAACACTATTAGTGTAATCCAATCACAGTAAGTAAGCTGTTTGTTATGCGCCATCAATCCAACTACAGTTCCAAGGCAAAATGTGCAATCCAAGCACAGTCAAATCACAAGTGTAGTATCACAAACGTTTTTAACAGCTTTTTAAAATTAGTTATTGCGCATACACCAAACATACACATAAATACAAAATTAATATGAACAGGCTAAACTGGTTAGTTAGCCTTTTAGATTAGGGTTAAAGAATTAAAAACAAAACAAAAAACTATTCAAAAGAACACAGCAATCAAACAGACAAAAATACAGAAAGACAAACAACATTAACAAAAATCACCAACATGATTAAACATTTAGCATGCCAAAGCAAACACTTGTATACACATACATGCACACACACACACACACATACACATGCACACACACATACACACACACACACGTACACACACACACACACATTTACACACACACACGTGAACGTATACATGTTGTATTCAACAATCACAATCTAACCATCAGTACATTTTCTAATGAATAAAAAAGAGCATTGCAAAACAGCTTCAACACAGGTTAGCACAGATCTTATTTAAAAATAACTAAAAAAAACAACAACTAGCCATCCAGCAAACGACAAACAACAACAACAACAACAACAACAAAACTATGACTGTTCACTGACATAATCATTGACAGACCAGTTCCTGTTTTCTGTGACTGTACACACTGTCCAACATAACCTAATAACAGAGTGTGTATTGAGCAACAGACTGCCATACGAGGTTATGAATCACTGCCAACAATAACTACGAAGTTGACTATCGACGTTTGTTTGCAACTTACAATTATGCGGCAATTAGTGTGTTGGTAACTACCAACACTAACAATTTTAGTCGCTAGGAACAGCTGCAGGTTAACTCAGAATAACACAAAGCATGGATTAAACACACAACAATGCAAAGCCGGCAGACTAATTGAAACGTACAACATAAAGCATGGATTAAACACCTCCAAATGCTACATAAAAATGATATGTACCTTTTTACTAGGATTGTCTCCCCACCCACCCCCACCTTTTATTTTTTAACATACCCCCTAGCCCCCCCCCCCTCCTCCCCCTCCCCCCACACACTTGTTCCCTCCTGTGTCTGAACCGTAAGTCAAACAGGCAGGCTACACATTTGTCCTGAAAGTCCAAGGAACCAGCCTTCTCAGAAACCATAGTAGTGGTAGTAAGGTTTTTCAAAGTCAAGTCAACCCAGTACAGTTATACTAGGGAGATCTCAGAAACCTTTTCTGTACCATCAATTGTGTCTTACACTGAAATCATCTTTTTATTCTGATTGCCATCACACTGTGTGCAGCAAGAGACTGCTGGTGACAAAAATGTAAATTAAAAACCATCACAGAGCTCACCATAAGATGGAACAAAACAAAGAACAAGTACAAAAATACCCCCCCCAATCTCCCTGGAAGATTAAGAGAGAAATCCCAAGACAGAACTAGAGTGAAGACTAGCCATCAAGCTGACTCCTCTTCTGTCTTGTCTTTATGGGAGTCTTAAGTATGCCCATTTTACTCCTTACCAATTATCATGATTAATCAGAGACAGACAGACAGAAACACACAGAGGGGTGGCGGTGGGGGTGGGGGGTGGGGGGTGGTGAGGGGGGGGGGACTGAGAGATACAGAAACAGTAGAGAGAGAGAGACAGAGACAGACAGACAGACAGAGACAGAGAGTCAGAGAGGAGAGTGAAGCAAGCGAGAAAGATAATGAAAAGGAATAAAAGTCATACATCAAATCCTGCAACAGCTCAGTCTGCCAAAGTTGGACACATCACCAGAACAAAATGCACTGCATCCTGCAGTCCATACAGGTGGGAATAACAAACCACAGCAACAACAACAATAAAAACAACAACAACAACAACAACAAAGAGGGAGGGGGGAAAAACAACAACACACCCAAAACAAAGATTACACAGTGACAGCAGCAGGACAGATGGTAGGTACACTGTCAAAGACTTCAGTCCCAGAGAGAATAAGACAAAGGCATACAGGATGCTGCTAGCTGCAGAGAGGGAGGTTAAGGTGAGTACACAGAATAGTGCCAAACCATGCCATGCCAGTCATCCGGCAAACTCACGAGCATCGTGTGCGCCCGGGGAGCGAGTGTGAATGTGCATGTCTGGCAAGTGAAGCCCTGTATCAGCAATACCAGAGGGGCACTTTAATAACCGCTGACAAGTCATACCACAAGGCAATACAAGGGACAGACTTTAGTCACCACTGTGGAATCATCCTACAAGGGAATACAAGGGACAGACTTTAGTCACCACTGTGGAATCATCCTACAAGGGACAGACTTTAGTCACCACTGTGGAATCAACCTACAAGGGACAGACTACAAGGGACTACAAGGGACAGACTTTAGTCACCACTGTGGAATCATCCTACAAGGGACAGACTTTAGTCACCACTGTGGAAATCAACCTACAAGGGACAGACTACAAGGGACTACAAGGGACAGACTTTAGTCACCACTGTGGAATCATCCTACAAGGGCAATTTTTCAATGTGGAATCATCCACAAGGGGACTACAAGGGACAGACTTTAGTCACCACTGTGGAATCATCCTACAAGGGACAGACTTTAGTCACCACTGTGGAATCATCCTACAAGGGACTACAAGGGACAGACTTTAGTCACCACTGTGGAATCATCCTACAAGGGACAGACTTTAGTCACCACTGTGGAAACATCCTACAAGGGACTACAAGGGACAGACTTTAGTCACCACTGTGGAATCATCCTACAAGGGACAGACTTTAGTCACCACTGTGGAATCATCCTTCAAGGGACTACAAGGGACAGACTTTAGTCACCACTGTGGAATCATCCTACAAGGGACTACATGGGACAGACTTTAGTCACCACTGTGGAATCATCCTACAAGGCAATACAAGGGGCAGACTACGATCACAAGTGAGGATCACAAGTGAGGAGTTATACTACAAGGGACAGATGACAATCACCACTGAGGATCATACTACAAAGAACATACTATTTATAATCACCACTGTGGATCATACTATAAGGGACAGATGATAATCACCACTGTGGATGATACTACAAGGAACAGACTATTTATAATCACCAGTGAGGATCATACTACAAGGGGCAGACTATTTAGAATCACCACTGCGGATCATACTACAAGGGTCGACAGACTATTTATTATCACCACTGCAGATCATGCCACAAGGGATAGACTATTTATAATCACTAGTAAGGAGTTACACTACAAGGGGCAGACTTCAATCACCACTGGGGAGTTACACTACAAGGGGCAGACTATTTATAATCACTAGTAAGGAGTTACACTACAAGGGGCAGACTTCAATCACCACTGGGGAGTTACACTACAAGGGGCAGACTTCAATCACCACTGGGGAGTTATACTACAAGGGGCAGACTTTAATCACCACTGGGGAGTTACACTACAAGGGGCAGACTTCAATCACCACTGGGGAGTTACACTACAAGGGGCAGACTTCAATCACCACTGGGGAGTTACACTACAAGGGGCAGACTTCAATCACCACTGGGGAGTTACACTACAAGGGGCAGACTTCAATCACCACTGGGGAGTTACACTACAAGGGGCAGACTTCAATCACCACTGGGGAGTTACACTACAAGGGGCAGACTTCAATCACCACTGGGGAGTTACACTACAAGGGGCAGGCTATTTATAATCACTAGTAAGGAGTTACACTACAAGGGGCAGACTTTAATCACCACTGGGGAGTTACACTACAAGGGGCAGACTTCAATCACCACTGGGGAGTTACACTACAAGGGGCAGACTTTAATCACCACTGGGGAGTTACACTACAAGGGGCAGACTTCAATCACCACTGGGGAGTTACACTACAAGGGGCAGACTTCAATCACCACTGGGAAGTTACACTACAAGGGGCAGACTTCAATCACCACTGGGGAGTTACACTACAAGGGGCAGACTTCAATCACCACTGGGGAGTTACACTACAAGGGGCAGACTTCAATCACTACAATGGCGTCCTACAAGAGGGATGTGCAGAAAGACAAGCTGCGGGAGTGCCACATGCAGCATGGCCACCTCAGTGACGTTGTCTCCATGCATCACTCTCACTGACCGAGCACTTGGACCCTGTATCACCTCCTGTCACCTCTTTTTAACTTCCTTTTTTCCCTTTCACTATCAAACCAGGAGCATTACAACTGCGTGTTCATTTGTTTTTTTGTTAAAGTGCGACAGCAGTGTTGTTAAATTTCAACGAAAATGAAAAGACGTTTCACTCAGTTTCAGATGTATTAATGATGTGCGTTCACCACTGTACAGCACATAGTGAGACAGGAAGATCTACAGACACAGTGTATGTGTCCACTGATGAAATTGCTGTAATTAAGATCTCCCTAATGCTGAATACTTCTCAGAACATGAAAGGTTCTGGGGTAAAAAAATAATCTTTTTTTAAAACTACATACTGAAATACCATAAAACTAAAAACAAACAAAAAATATAAACCTCAGGCAATTTACAAGTATGGATACCTATATATTTAAACCATCAGTAACAGAATTACATAGAAACACTGAAAAAGAGACAGGAACCAAAAGATTTCAGATCACTGGATCAGAAACAGCATTATGATGGGTAGCATTTCCGGAAGCGCAGAAGGACAAGGCAAAACCCTTTCAAACTGCAGGATTTAGGATACAGCGCACGATTCTCAGTCACTTCTCTTTCCATAGAAAGCTGCAGAATTTAGGACAGCGCACAATTCGCAGCCATTTTTGCTTTCACAGAAAACTGTAGCAGTCGGCTAGGCGTATTTTATGCAGACAGCCACAGTCAGTTGATGCAAGTCGCACTCCAAATTTATGTACACAGTGCGATGGTAAGATAAACAATGGCACCACACAACCTCGGCTACTCACTCCGGTCTCGGAAAAATTTGAACGAGCTTCTGGTGCGCTGGAGTAAATGGTGGGTAGGACTGCAACTGCGTGCCTCCTTAAAGTCTATCCACAAGCACAGTAAAGAGAGATCAGTTACCACAGGGACTCACAGAATCAAACCTGTAGAGGATTTAATGTCTAAGCACAACAACTGAGCAAAGTGGGACATCAGTAACCATGTGGACTAACAGAATCAGATGGGATTCACAGTCTAGGCACAACACCTGAGCAAAGTGAGTGGTCAGTTGCCATGGGCACTAACAGAATTAAACTGTAGAGGATTTAACTTCTAGGGAAGACAATGGGGCAAAATGAGAGATCAGTTGCTAACAGAATTAAACTGTAGGGGATTTAATGTCTACGGACAACAATGGAGCAAAGTGAGACATCAGTTGCCATGGACACTAACAGATTTAAACTGTAGAGGATTTAACGTCTAGGGACAACAATGGAGCAAAGTGAGTGGTCAGTTGCCATGGACACTAACAGAATTAAACTGTAGAGGATTTAACATCTCCGGACAACAATGGAGCAAAGTGAGAGATCAGTTGCCATGGACACTAACAGAATTAAACTGTAGAGGATTTAACGTCTCCGGACAACAATGGAGCAAAGTGAGAGATCAGTTGCCATGGACACTAACAGATTTAAACTGTTGAGGATTTAACGGTCTAGGGACAACAATGGAGCAAAGTGAGAGATCAGTTGCCATGGGCACTAACAGATTTAAACTGTAGAGGATTTAACGTCTAGGGACAACAATGGAGCATAAGAGCTGTGACAAGGAAGTGATGTGTTTCTGTGGTGACATTGGAAAAAAGAAGTGCAAGTAAACCTCAAACTCCCCAACTTTGGCATTCAATTTGAAAAAAAGAAGAACGAAAGAAGGCTATGCTGTGATTGAGTGAAAGACCTTCATCACTGTGAAATGAACTGACAAACAGAACGCATCTGACTAGCCACTGGCATGTGCTCCACGTGTTCGCAAATGACAATAACATCACAGTCACCCTGCATGCTAAGCATAAAAACCTCGTAAGTCATCATCTGAGGTGAAACACATCAGGGGCAAAGCATACAACTTGCCAATTTTTAACAAAAGAACCAGCAGTTATTGATTTTTTTTGTTTTGTTTTTTAACTAGAAACAATCTTCATGTCAAAAAATGGACACTTGGATCAATACAGAATTTTTAAACCTCACTTTCATGTTTTTCTCAAAACCTGAAATTCTGAGTTACGAGGTTTTAGTCCCTCACTGATATCATAATGCTCGCTGCCTCAGTCAGACAAAATGCCAAATTGCAAACATACACAGTGCAGTACTGGTTCCCCCACAAAACCTCAACCCAGCTACAACCCATTACTGCATGGTGTGTGTGTATATATATAAATATATATACACCAGCAAAAGTGAAACTGAAGTGCCTTTAGCAGACCTCTCTCTTTGAGTTTCCTTGCTCTCAGACGGGGACTCGCCGCTACCAAACAACCATCACCTCAGGTTACGCAATGCTGGATGTAATGCTGGATGTAAGCCACGGGAGAAGGGAGAGGGTTAATCCATGCTGTGCAACCTCCTGTGCTCATGCCGATTCCAGCATCAGGAAGGACTGGCCTGTACAGGAATGATTGGCTTGTAGCTTGTACTGGAAGGATGTACACTGGAAGGGTCGGCTTGTACTGGAAGGATGTACTCTGGAAAGATCAGCTTGTATTGGAAGGATTGGCTTCCTGTACTGGAAGGATCAGTTTGTACATGAAGGATCAGCTTGTACAGGAAGGATCAGCTTGTACAGGAAGGATCAGTTTGTACAGGAAGGATCAGTTTGTACATGAAGGATCAGCTTGTACAGGAAGGATCAGCTTGTACTGGAAGGATCAGCTTGTATTGGAAGGATCAGTTTGTACTGGAAGGATCAGCTTGTACTGGAAGGATCAGCTTGTACAGGAAGGATCAGTTTGTACAGGAAGGATCAGTTTGTACAGGAAGGATCAGCTTGTACAGGAAGGATCAGCTTGTACAGGAAGGATCAGCTTTTGTACAGGAAGGATCAGCTTGTACTGGAAGGATCAGCTTGTACTGAAAGGATCAGCTTGTACTGGAAGGATCAGCTTGTACAGGAAGGATCAGTTTGTACAGGAAGGATCAGCTTGTACTGGAAGGATCAGTTTGTACAGGAAGGATCAGCTTGTACTGGAAGGATCAGTTTGTACAGGAAGGATCAGCTTGTACTGAAAGGATCAGCTTGTACAGGAAGGATCAGTTTGTACAGGAAGGATCAGCTTGTACTGGAAGGATCAGTTTGTACAGGAAGGATCAGCTTGTACTGAAAGGATCAGCTTGTACAGGAAGGATCAGTTTGTACAGGAAGGATCAGCTTGTACTGGAAGGATCAGCCTGTACAGGAAGGATCAGCTTGTACTGGAAGGATCAGCCTGTACTGGAAGGATCAGCTTGTATTGGAAGGGCTGGCTTGGCAGGAAGGATCTGCTTGTACTGAAAGGACCAGCTTGTATTGGGAGGATTGGCTTGTACTGGAAGGATTGGCTCGTACAGGAAGGATCAGCTTGTGTATCACTCTAATGTGACCTTCCTGGTTTGCGTACCACTCTGAGATGACCTATGTGGCCCACTGGCTCGTACATCTTGTCTGATATGTTTGTGCATCACTGGCAGCTCGCCAGGTCATATAACTAGCGTGCATGAGGCTGGGGGCGTCCTGACACGGACAGTGCAGCACGCTGACTGGTGGGTCCAGTCAGAACAGCTGGAGCGTGACGCTAGTGTCTACGGTCCTGTGGACTCTGATGCAGGCCAGTGAATTCCTTCCTCACACTGTTCCGCATGAGCAGGTGAACTGCGCTCAGCACGGCTTGACTATCTCCCTTCTCCGGTGGGGTGAAACAGTCTTGCGTCCCTTTTCTCAGCCCAGTCACAAAGCAGTATACAGAAAGAGCTCAGTCAAATGTTCAGATACGTTGCAGTGTTTTTCTGTGTGGTAAAACAAAGTCAGAACTGCAACCAAGCACAATGACACTCCTGACGATGAGCCCACTTTCTGTCTGTAGCATCACTGAAATCCACCCTCAGTGTTATTATCGTTATCACACACTTTAGAAAGAGAAAAGGACAGTTTGGACAAAAACGTTACAGATTCTAGTCAACTAGGTCAGCGACTGTTGAACCTGAGCAGTCAGAAGTAGTACTGTATTGATTAAAACAATCACTATTACTACAGTCAAAGTGCTTGCTTATATATATATATATATATGTAGGAGTCATGTGCAACTTGTCAGTACGATGAAAGCATACAGACAATGACAGCGCTCTATTTTCTTGGTCTACCATTACTCTTGTTTAGTGAGTGCTACACTTCACAACAGAGATAAAATGACCAGCACCTGTCTCCCACACTAAACACTACAGCACTAGCCACATGTTAATCATTATGCCACCTCTGCCATCCTTTCTGTGCCACAGCAAACCACTGTCTCAGCCATCGATTCAAACAAGGCTGGTTTTTGCCAAAGCAGCAATGATACGAGCAGGCAGCAGAGTCTGCCGCTCCGGGGTCAGTTTTCCAAAGACAGGTCAAACGTTACCATTTAGGTACTACTGGAAAACCAGTTAATAAATACACAACTGCCCTGACTCTGAAACAAGTCTCTCTCATGGAAAACTGGTGATTACTGTTGGATTTTAGAAAAAGAGTTATTCAAACAGGAAATTGTGTGTGTGTGTGTGTGTGTGTGTGTGTGTGTGTGTGTGTGTGTGTGTGTGTGTGTGTGAGTGAGTGAGTGAGTGAGTGAGTGAGTGAGTGAGTGAGTGTGTGAGTGTGAGTGTGTGTGTGTGTGTGTGTGTGTGTGAGTGAGTGAGTGAGTGAGTGAGTGGTGAGTGTGTGGTGGTGTGTGGTGTGGTGTGGTGTGGTGTGTGTGTGTGGTGTGGTGTGTGTGTGTGTGAGTGTGTGTGTGTGTGTGTGTGTGTGTGTGTGCGTGCGTGCGTGCGTGCGTGCGTGCGTGCATGTGTGTGTGTGTGCATGTGTGCATGCATGTAATAAGCTTTTCATACAAAAGAAAAAGGATAAATCAATTGAGCACATGTTTCTTGGGTTCGTTTTCCCCTCTTCTTCTGCCCTGCAAGGCATTACTGAGACCTTGATTTATTTGGCACAGAAAGGATGCGGCCAACAGCAAAAAACAAAAGAACGCCACCATATTACCACAGATAAAGGCTCTAAATAGTGCAATGCTACTACACATAGAACCCCCAAAAATGTCCACACATATTATCAAAGATCAGTAATTCACAACATCACAGCTACAAGAGTCTCTAAAAACATGTACCCCCCCCCCCCCCCCACCCCCACCATTCTTCTATAAAGAGATCAGAAAGTGACAAACCTCCCATGATGTTCTTGAAGTGCTTGCGTGCTTTGTGAAAAGGACTCAGGTGAGCTGAGGGGTCGGCAGGCAAGGCCCGCAACTCATCTGTGTCCTGCTGCTCGTGGTGGGGTGACCTGCCCTTGGCAATGACCTCCTCGATGGCGTGCAGGCGATCAGGGGACAGAGGGAAGCCGGTGGGGCTGGGCAGTTCCTCCAGCGCCTGGTCGTCCTTCTGGGGGGACAACTCCTGATGGACACCAAGACGGTGGATCATCAGCGTGGGGAAAGTGCATGGTCGTCTGTCTGCTTTAAGTGAATCCTACTTCTACTGTAAGTCTACTTCTGTCTGCACTGTCTCAATTTCTCCTGTTTTAAGGACTGGATTCTGAGCATGAAACCATTGTTCAACAATTTAAAAACGTAACACTATTTAGCATGCAAAATCAACAATCAACAATTTATAAGCACCATAACACTCTTTAGTATGCAAAATCACCAATCAACAATTTATAAGCACCATAACACTGTTCAGTATGCAAAGTCACTGATCAACAATTCATCAGCACCATAACAGTAACACTATTTACAGTGGTAAATCGGTGATCAACAATTCATCAGCACCATAACAGTAACACTATTTACAGCGGTAAATCAGTGATCAACAATTCATCAGCACCCTAACGCTATTTGGAGTGTTAAATCAGTGATCAACAATTCATCAGCACCCTAACGCTATTTGGAGTGTTAAATCAGTGATCAACAATTCATCAGCACCCTAACGCTATTTGGAGTGTTAAATCAGTGATCAACAATTCATCAGCACCCTAACGCTATTTGGAGTGTTAAATCAGTGATCAACAATTCACCAGCACCATAATGCTATTTAGAGTGTTAAATCAGTGATCAACAATTCATCAGCACCCTAACGCTATTTGGAGTGTTAAATCAGTGATCAACAATTCATCAGCACCATAATGCTATTTAGAGTGTTAAATCACTGATCACCAATTCATCAGCACTATAACACTATTTAGAGTGTTAAATCACTGATCAGCAATTCATCAGCACCATGAACTATTTAGAGTGTTAAATCACTGATCAGCAATTCATCAGCACTATGAACTATTTAGAGTGTTAAATCAGTGATCAGCAATTCATCAGCACCACTGCTGTTTACTAAAGGGGACTGAAGCGAAGATGCAAGCTGGCTGAAAATGCAGCAAATCTGCAAACATGTCTATCTGTAGGCCCCACTTGGTTGTTCTATCTTAAGCTATACAAAAGCAGTATTTGTTTGCTTCAAACTCCAGTTCCTCGGTGTGCAGTCATGTTGCTTCACTTGCAAGGCTGGCTCATGATACATTTAATGAGTCTGCCTCATTGTCCGGCCTTGCTCATGACGTCACTGATACAGTGTGCTGAGAACAAGATGACAGCACTCACAGTCACATTTTCATGGCTTATGCCAGGCTGCAGTTATCCCAGGTAAAAGAGTTATTCCATGCTGTAAGAGTTATCCTAGGCTGTAAGAGTTATCCCAGGCTGTAAGAGTTATCCTAGGCTGGAAGAGTTATCCTAGCCTGTAAGAGTTATCCCAGGCTGTAAGAGTTATCCTAGCCTGTAAGAGTTATCCCAGGCTGTAAGAGTTATCCTAGCCTGTAAGAGTTATCCCAGGCTGTAAGAGTTATCCCAGGCTGTAAGAGTTATCCCCTTAAGAATTCTACAAAGTATGTAAGAGCATCAAGAGTAATAGAAGTAGTCTTATACAAAATAAGTCTGGTCTAAGTCCTGAGGTGACCCTGTGTGGCTGACAGGACATTAAAATCTAAGAATGAACTAAATAACTGTTGTTAACAATAATTCTGTCACTTAACAATAGCCAGCCAGCCAAAACCTGTCCCATCCATTAATACATTCCAAGGTCTAAACTGGAGAGTGTTGCCCTAAAACTGCCTGTTTTACAAGCTTGCTTTCAAACAAGGGACTCTTTTTTTTTTCACTTCAAAAGCAAAAGAAAACAAATCAGAAACAAAAACAATTTAATAATGATAAAACATACATACGATGAACTTACTACAAAATAAGAGAAGAAACACAAGCTAGTAAACAACTACAAAGAGAGGAAGAGAGACAGATAGAGAGCGAGCGAGCAAGAGAGAGAGAGAGTATATTTGGCATGAGTTAACATCTAAATTAAATTCTAATGGAAATATCATAAAAGGAAGCAATTGAAAACTTTCAAAAAAAGAAACTAAAAACAAGGCGGGGGTGGGGGGAGGTGGGGGGGGGGGGGGGGGGGGGGTCAACCAAACAACAACAAAAAATGGAAATTTTAAACACTGCTAAATATAAATCTCAACAGTTGTAAGTCCTTGCTCATTGCATCAAAGGGCAATTCTGTGTGTAAAATCTATT
Source organism: Alviniconcha marisindica (assembly GCA_018857735.1). Lineage (NCBI taxonomy): Eukaryota > Metazoa > Mollusca > Gastropoda > Provannidae > Alviniconcha > Alviniconcha marisindica. The sequence continues at coordinate 115,743 of JABMCL010002520.1, forward strand.
TTTCCCAGGTAACCAGTAAGGTGTCCAGGTTCTGTGGCTGGACTTCAATGACCACCTCACTACACCTCTCCCAACGCAAACCCTCCATTCTCCCCATCTCACCCAGCCACATGGCCAAAATGCTGCCTGGCGGACAAAGGTTAATTCTAGTTCCCCCCTTTTCCCCACAAGGTTAAAGGCAGAGTGTTACAGTGCACCGGTTAATTGGTAAAACATCGGACACATGTTCAACTAGTGGACAGTCATGTCCCATGCTTTGGATGTTCAGAATGAATTGTCAGTGTGCAGTTTAATTCTCCGTGTGCAGTTGAAGTCACAGTGCAGGTTCTGTCCTACATTCTCATTCCCTGCTTCACTTGGTTGTTGTGTTAATATTCGCACCAAAAGACTCCCTGCTTCACATCTGAGCCTCGCGGGGTGCAGTCATGTTGGCTTGGTTCTTGCCAACGAAGAGCAGAAAAAGACTGGCTCCTGAAGTATCTGATACTGTTTGCCACTCACTCTGGGTTGTTTATGATGTCACTGATACTGTTTGCCACTCACACTGGTCTGTTTATGATGTCACTGATACTGTTTGCCACTCACACTGGTTTGTTGATGACATCACTGGTACAGACATACTGCAGGGCACAAAATGGCTGACTGATGGCTGCATTTCTGTGATTTTCAAATGTAAGTTTTCTACAAACAGGATGTGAAATCAGGAGAAACTGCTTTTTGGTCCAGTATTATAAAAAAAATTAAATCATTCCTACAGTGCCCACCTGTGATGTTTCTTCCATTGCGTTTTCCTGTCAACATACTGATCACAGCTTGACGAACCCTCACAAACCTCAACAAGAACCAGCCAAACCAACCAACTGCATACACGACACCAAACACTATCACACTGAAGAGCACTGAAGAGTATTAAATGTGTGTTCACCCAACAGTTTACTGCCATCTACATTCCAAGTCACATTTATAGATTTAGTTTTGCCTTGTAACATTTCAAGACTCTAAAAATACTTCAGCATATTCCACCCAATGCATGATAAAACTGCAGACTGAAAAAAAGAAAAAGAAAAAAGAAAAAAAAGAAACAGAAAGAAAGAAAGAAAAACAGAAGAAGAAAAATGAGAAGAAGAAAAAACGAAAAAATCCTTTGGTATTTCCTGGCAGATTTAAGATGGAGAGACACACAGCAGCACAAAAAGGTGAACACCACACAACACTGTCAGCACCCCATCCCTGCCCACCATTTTGCCCGCCTTCCACCTCCACACACAAGTTAATCGACCACATCAACCAGACTTAAACCACGTCAACCAGACTTCAATGGGCGTGAGGTCAGTGAAAGACCCTGTGGTCACCCCAGTTCACAGACACCACACACTACATGGAAAAGGTGCAGCACTTCAACAGGGGGTCAATTAGCGCAAAGCACCAAAGGTCATTGGAAGCGAAGTCAGACTGTCCCGCTGTTGTCAACACTTTTCCAAGCATCATAATGGATTTCTAAACTACTGGCTGTATCAGTATCAAAAATCTTTTGGAAACAAAAAGAAGAGAACACCCCAAAAAAGGTGCACGATTCTGTTTTTATTTCTAATAACAGAAATGTGTTTGGAATCCAACTTACTTTTAATTTATATGAAGATGATCCTATGCTTTTAAGTGTACTTACTACCTGCACTGTGCTGAGATGACCCTGTGGGGTGGGGGGGGGGGGTATCTCATCCCTACTTGAAAAAGTGTTAACAAGAGCAGACAATCCAAAGCCGAGCCAACAGGCACACAGTGAATTACCAGCTCAAAATCTATGTCATCCATAATAATCTGCAAAAAGCAAAGCAGGGTTGTCAAAAGCTTATATACATTACATACAGCACGTTTTGAAGAAAGTAACTAGAGTCATCCAACAACTGTTTCCCAGACAAATTCAATCCTTAATTGGGTCATTTCTATCCCGCCTCTCCGTCCTTTTCCTTTGCCTGGATCTGGATGACTAGAGGCTGCTCCCCATACTATGCGTTTCAACTCAGGGCAGGCTTTAATCCCTTCACTGAAAAATGTCCGCGCTGAAAAGTGCACATTTGCATGCTCGCAAACAGTATATTTGATGGTCTTGTAACAAATCTACTTTTTAGTACTGTGAATTTTGATACAAAATCCTTTCACGCGACCATGCGAAGGAGAAAAGAACGGCCTTAATGATTTAAAATTTGGCACTTCTGTGAAAGGGTTAAGCCATTTTCCCAGTGTGCGTAGCCCACGTGCATGACAGGGGCAGCATGGGATGTGGGGGAAATGCAGGGGCGTAAACTGACAACTGCACTTCCGACAGCGGAGGCCAGCAACAGATATATACCATTCCTAACATTTATTTACATCAGCTCCTTGTCTGTCCTCTTCTTCACTTCCTTCTCCTTTTTCTTGTCTATCTTCTTACACCTGAACAAGACAATTTTTGTCGAAAGTGCTTGTGTACTACTGCTTCCTTGTGTACTACTGCTTCCTTGTGTTTACTGCTTCCTTGTGTCTACTGCTTCCTTGTGTTTCGTCGCATTGATGAGCACATTTCCCTAGATCTGTTCAATTTTGATGCATATCATGTCTGATAATGTTGAACAGGAATATGCCAGTACATGAATCTGCTCCAAATTTCATCAAGACAGAGACAAAGAGAGAAGGGGGGAGGGGGGGGGGGGGGAGAGAGAGAGAGAGAGAGGGAGAGAGAGAAGGACAGACAGAAAGAAAGAAAAAAAGAAGAAAAGAAAAAAAAACACGTACGCACGCTCACACACACACAAACACATATATGCACCCAGATCAAAAACACTGGTGTGCAAAATGTGCAAACAACTATTATGAGATGCATGTTAACGAAGTATCTGAACTAAGACAGCAATTGTTTTCAAAGTTTCGTTAGCATTAATCTTGTGCTGAACGGACAGGCGAAGACAGAAGTGCACAAATGATTACAGAACATCACGTTATGCATTTACTTAATGTAATGAGTAGGATACACCAATTCTAGATGTTATCAAAACATTAAAGACTACTTTTACAAGGAGAAGAAACCTCAACAAAATTAGAGTTTTGGAACTTGATCATTCAATTTTCTTTCACACAGTCCACATCCAGATGAGCCATCCACTCAAGATTGAAAGCCCGCTATCTTCCGAAGGTATTCGTCTGCACAACTCAACCCAGGAACCATAGTGCTGACCATTTCTAAGTTTGCTCCAACATGTACAGTGGAACCCTCTCTTACATTCTCAAAGGCAGAATGACCCTGAGCTCTACGGCATGACCAAGGGAGACACGGGATTGTCATGCAGTGAAAGAAAAGGACATTTTCCACATTCGCATCAGCCAAGCGAAATGCAAGTAACATTTTTTACCTGATTTATTTCTGTAGATAACTCCAAATAATAAGAAAGCAGTAACTTCACAGACATCAATTACATATGATGCATTCCCTACCAAAATGAGCACAGGCCTTCGATTCCAAACTTGAAGAAAATGGCAGGCACCCACACTGAGCGTTATGGGTAAAAGACAAGGTGACGTGACTGGCTGATCAAAAAGCCAGTTTGCTCATTCTAAATGATGTGGGGTTTGCTTTCACACATATAGATCTGCATTCTCTTTTGGAGTGCACATTCTCTATGTATTCAGAATTACTTTTGAATGCGCAAAGAATGGAGCGTGAATATGTGGCAAACAAGACGCCACGTAAGACAGTGGACGGGCACATCGAAGATTATTCAACAGAAGCTTGTCCGGAATTCAAAAAGACTGAGATAGAAATGTGCAACATGAAATTTAAAACCATTCTGACTCAAGCAAAACTGTAACTAAAGAGAATTCCACTGTACAGGTGTAGAACAGATTAATGTAAACAGACGTTTAACACCAAATTTGCTCAGAATCAATGACAATTAATTTCTCAAGGTATCTGCATGTATTCTATCCATGAAAAAAAGGTAAGAAAAAAAGTAGAAGAAAAAAACACACAACAAAAACAAGCTGGCTTGCTGAATGTGAAAGATAAAATAATGAGTATTACTGAAAGAGAACATCCTTGGTCTTCAAATAACTCACTTTGACTTTGAGACCTTCCAGGAATTGTCTCGATATTTCCATCCAAACACACTGGAAATGCATTTAAAACTTCTCAGGCTAGGTCCTCCTAAACACTACCATCTAAGGTCCTTATTCTTAGTGCATGCCTTCTGAAAAATATTACTGTCTCATATAGACACTGTCCATTAAAAGCAAAAATATTCAAGGGCAAAATCAGAGAAAGCACAGTCATCTATCTGAGCAAACTTTGTACACATATAATATTGTAACAGTGGACGAGGGGTTCTGCAGCTGTCAACAGGTTTACAGGTGTCCAAAACACAGGTACAGGCAGAGGAGGGAAAGACGTGAACTTGTCAACCATCATTCTTTTGAGATATGAACGCTTGTCAAACAGCTTTTCTTCTTTCTTTCATTGTGTTGTTGAGATGTGCTCAAACATTCTTTTCAGACTTGTGCTTGTCAAAACATATTTGGGGGGAAAAACTTGTCAAACGTTGTTTTAAAATGTGGACACTGTGCTTGTCAATCTTCCAGAAAGTAGGAATTTGTCAAACATCATTCTGTTGAGTAGTGGACACACGTCAAGCATCATTCAAACTGCCTCACTGCTATGCATTATACACCTGAAAGATGGCGACAGTTGCCAGCAACCCCTTTCCATACACAAGAAGCTACATACAGCAAATGCAAAACCTAGTGCAAAAGCTTCTATGTGAGGAGAAGCAAAAGGTGCTAAAAAAGAAATGAAAAGAAAAAAGCTGGATGATTAGAATTATCTGCCCCTGAAGCAGAGGTCTCACCGCATCGGAAAACGACTCCTGCTTGGCAAGCGGCGCAGGCGATCGTTTGTGACGTAGTCTTTGCGACCCTCGGCGAACAAAATATGTCCGCCCATCCATCTATATTAGCAGGGAAGCGAATGGTGGGTCAAGTTCTTGTCATCATCTCTACATATGGACATTGGCCACAGAAACACTCTTGGCTGACTTTCACCCACACAATGTCAATGCATATTCTACCTGATACAAGACCCTGTAATGTTCACACAATGTCAATGCATAATCTGCCTAAAGCAAGACCCTGTAATGTGTACAATCTGCCTGATTCAAGACCCTGTAATGTGTATAATCTGCCTGATACAAGACCCTGTAATGTTCACACAATGTCAATGCATAATCTGCCTAAAGCAAGACCCTGTAATGTGTACAATCTGCCTGATTCAAGACCCTGTAATGTGTACAATCTGCCTGATTCAAGACCCCGTAATGTGTACAATCTGCCTGATTCAAGACCCTGTAATGTGTACAATCTGCCTGATACAAGACCCTGTAATGCCAATGAATAATCTGCTTGATAAACAAGACCCTCTAATGTCAATACAACAACAAAAATCCACTTGATACATGACCCTGTCATGTCAGAATGCAATCTGTCTGATACAAGACCCTGTAATGCAGTGTTTAATCTGCTTGATGCAAGACCCCATAATGTAAGTATATAATCTGCCAGATACAAGGCCCTGTATTGTCAATTATATAATCTGCCTGATACATGATCCTGTGATGCTGATATACAATATGCCTGATACATGACTCTGTAATGTCAATATACAATATGCCTGATGCAAGACCCTGTAATGTCAATATACAATATGCCTGATACAAGACCCTGTAATGTCAATATACAATATGCCTGATACAAGACCCTGTAATGTCTACATACAATATGCATGATACAAGACCCTGTAATGTCAGTGGATAATCTGCTTCATCCTGCAAGTTCACTAGGCTTTATAGAGAAAAAGCTTCAAGAAGGAAGATATATGGAAAATGAAATAAAACTGAGCAGAGGCATGCACGCTTTCAGCATTAGAGTCTAGCTTCTTCTTTTTTTCCAAACATATACCTTGTGTGTCTACAATTCATTCTCATAAAAGAAACTGACTGCTGCCAGACTACCTGCATGAGCTGTACTGAGAACTGGCATTCAGTGCTGCTTTATGAACCAATTTTCCTGTATTTACTTAGTAGGTCTTTCAACAAAAGTCTTAACGTCTCAGGAGAGATTGCCAACACTTCAGGGTGCCATTTTCTTTCTTTAAATGACGCGATCTTTATTGATACGTCTCCGTGTGCAATTCAGTTCACCAAAGAACACGCTTTATAAATATGACATGAAAATGGTGACGTTTGGTTACCAGTCTTGGACAATAACTAACAAATCTTTGTCAAACCGTCAAAGCATTTTACACTGCACACATTATGAGAAAAAGAAAAAAAAGTAGGTCTCTGAATCTTCTGACCTAAATCTCGAACACAGATTCCGTTACACTAGCAGGTTCAATTCACCCAGTAGTGCATCCACTTTCTGTCTGGAATCTCAATCTCTTGGTTGCCTCAAGACATTCCGAAACTTGCTGCTTCAATTCTAAGCCTACCCAAAACCAAATTAAACAAATTATTCCAAAGCTGTTGCTTTAACTTTTCCCAAAACCCAAATTAAAAATGCAATGCCTACAGATAGAATACCGCAGTGAGGCTACAAGAGGCAAGCAGTTGTGACTAGGATATAACAAAACAAATATACAGCAGGAAAAAGACAAATGATGGGAAAAAATAATGAAAAATATATCCCATTACAACAGAATCACTCGTGTATCAAGCAAAGAAAGAACTTTCTTTCAAACTGTTTTCTTCATTTCCCTTCAGCAGAGAAGGAGAGGCAAAAAGTGCAATGTGAGGGATAACGTCACTCTCACTAGGCATGAATATCAAGACTTGCGCACGCATGTACACTTTTGTGTGCGTGCGCACACAAACCAGCTGACACTGACTAGTTGACAATAAACTGAAAGAACACACGGAAGGCAGAATTACTCAGGAGCACACACGCATGTACACACAGCCACACACATGTGCGCGCGCACACACACACACACTCACACACAGAGGCAAACACGCATGTACACACAGCCACACACACACACACACACACACACACACAGAGGCACACATACACACAGAGGCACACACACATGCACACACAGCCACACACATATGTGCACACACACAAACACACACGCACACACACACACACACACAGGCACACACACACACACACACACACACACACACACACACACACACACACACACACACACACACACAGGCATACACACATGTATACACAGCCACACACACATGTGCACATACACACACACACACACACACACACACACACACAACACACAGAGGCAGACTCACAGAGGTCACTGTGAACGCAGAAGGAAAAAGGACAGTGAACAGATTGCAGACAGATGAGGATCTAAACACTGAGCTGGCTATGAACCACCAGGCTGTGGAAGAAAAATGGAGCACAGACTGAATTCTACTCACCTCGTCTCTTTGAGGTGATGATTGGAATGTTTTTGTCAACTCCTGGACCCTGAAACCAAACAGACCACCAATGTTTGACTGTGTCATCATGGGTGAATGATCCCATCAACAAATCCACCAGTCCACCAGAGCTTGACTGTGTCATCATGGGTGAATGATCCCATCAACAAATCCACCAGTCCACCAGAGCTTGACTGTGTCATCATGGGTGAATGATCCCATCAACAAATCCACCAGTCCACCAGAGCTTGACTGTGTCATCATGGGTGAATGATCCCATCAACAAATCAACCAGTCCACCAATGCTTGACTGTGTCATCATGAGTGAATGATTCCATCAACAAATCAACCAGTCCACCAATGTTTGACTGTGTCATCATGGGTGAATGATCCCATCAACAAATCCACCAGTCCACCAGAGCTTGACTGTGGCATCATGGTTGAATATTCCCATCAACAAATCAACCAGTCCACCAATGTTTGACTGTGTCATCATGGGTGAATGATCCCATCAACAAATCCACCAGTCCACCAATGCTTGACTGTGTCATCATGGGTGAATGATCCCATCAACAAATCCACCAGTCCACCAGAGCTTGACTGTGTCATCATGGGTGAATGATCCCATCAACAAATCCACCAGTCCACCAGAGCTTGACCGTGTCATCATGAGTGAATGATCACATCAACAAATCCACCAGTCCACCAGAGCTTGACCGTGTCATCATGGGTGAATGATCCCATCAACAAATCCACCAATCCACCAGAGCTTGACTGTGTCATCATGGGTGAATATTCTCATCAACAAATCAACCAGTCCACCAATGTTTGACTGTGTCATCATGGGTGAATGATCCCATCAACAAATCAACCAGTCCACCAGAGCTTGACTGTGTCATCATGAGTGAATGATCCCATCAACAAATCAACCAGTCCACCAATGTTTGACTGTGTCATCATGGGTGAATGATCCCATCAACAAATCAACCAGTCCACCAAGCTTGACCGTGTCATCATGGTGAATGATCCATCAACAAATCACCAGTCCACCGATGCTTGACTGTGTCATCATGGGTGAATGATCCGATCAACAAATCAACCAGTCCACCAGAGCTTGACTGTGTCATCATGGTGAATGATCCATCAACAAATCAACCAGTCCACCAGATGCTTGACTGTGTCATCATGGGTGAATGATCCATCAACAAATCAACCAGTCCACCAAGCTTGACTGTGTCATCATGGGTGAATGATCCATCAACAAATCAACCAGTCCACCAAGCTTGACTGTGTCATCATGGTGAATGATCCCATCAAACAACCAGTCACCAGGCTTGACGTGTATCATGATGAATATCCATAACATCCTGCTGTGGAAACCATGTGACCGTGTTCCTGATGTAATGACCTCTGAAATCAACCGTCCACCAGCACTGTGCTTGCTGTGGAAAGTCAGTGTGAACCGTTTCCTGGACTAACAGTCAACATGAACCTGCTTGCTGTGGAAAGTCATGTGAACCGTTTCCTGAACTAACAGTCAACATGAACCGCTTGCTGTGGAAAGTCATGTAAACCGTTTCCTGAACTAACAGTCAACATGAACCGCTTGCTGTGGAAAGTCATGTAAACCGTTTCCTGGACTAACAGTCAACATAAACCCTGCTTGCTGTGGAAAGTCGTGTGAACCGTTTCCTGGACTAACAGTCAACATGAACTGCTTGCTGTGGAAAGTCATGTACACCGTTTCCTGAACAGTCAACATGAACCGCTTGCTGTGGAAAGTCGTGTGAACCGTTTCCTGAACTAACAGTCAACATGAACCGCTTGCTGTGGAAAGTCGTGTGAACCGTTTCCTGAACTAACAGTCAACATGAACCGCTTGCTGTGGAAAGTCATGTACACCGTTTCCTGAACAGTCAACATGAACCGCTTGCTGTGGAAAGTCATGTACACCATTTGCTGGACTAACGGTCAACATGAACTGACAACCAAAAGGTCCCATTAGGAAAAGTGTTCCGCTTTTTCTTTCAGAGTGTGTTGTGTTTTGTTTGTTTGTTTGTTTTGTGTGTGTGTGTGTGTGTGTGTGTGTGTGTTGCGTTGCGTTGTATTGCATTGTGGTGTGTGTGTGTGTGTGTGTGTGTTTGTTTGTGTGTGTGTGTGTGTGTTGTGTTGTGTGTGTGTGTGTGTGTGTGTGTTGTGTTGTGTTGTGTTGTGTTGTGTTGTGTGTGTTGTGTTGGTTGTGTGTGTGTTGTGTTGGTTTGTTGTGTGTGTTGTGTTGTGTTGTTGCATTGTGGTTGTGTGTGTGTGTGTGTGTGTGTTGTGTTGTGTGTGTGTTGTGTGTGTGTTGTTGTGTGTGTGTGTGTGTGTGTGTGTGTGTGTGTGTGTGTGTGTGTGTGTGTGTGTGTGTGTGTTGTGTTGTGTGGTGTGGTGTTGCGTTGTGTCACATTGTGTTATGAGTGTGAGTGTGAGTGTGTGTGTTGTGTTGTGTTGTGTTGTGTGGTGTTGTGTTGTGTTGTGTGGTGTTGCGTTGTGTGTGTGTGTGTGTGTGTGTGTGTGTGTGTGTATGTGTGTATGTGTGCATGTTGCGCATGCGTGCATGTGTGCGCATGCATGCATGTGTTTACATTTTCTTTTCTGCTCATCAGAGTCAGAGGTCCACCCCCTCAGGAGTTCCATCAGTGCGACTGTTTTACTGCAGTGATCGAGGCTTGTGGGTCAGATTGCACCATAAGCACTGAACTGCGCCCACCCAAGCACAAGGTCTTACCTTCCTCCAGCAGGCGTGTCGCCGTCCTCCACCATGTACACCTCCCTCCTGTCCAGTCTGACCGGCGGCACCAGGCTGGCCAGGGAAGGCGGCAGCTGCGGCGCCGGGGGCGGCGGGGGCGAGCATGGTTGGGGTGGACGGCAGTGATGCCACAGACTCCCGCTGACTCCTGGCTTCCACTGACGTGGCCTCCGAGTCGGAATCCTCCAGGATACCGCTGCTCCTGCCCACACTGACAAGCTACAGTCACAGCGGCCTTTGACAGGCAAGGGTTGACATTCACGGAGAAAATAAATCCGAGTGGGAGAAGTTTTCTATTGAACCACCCACCCACACCCACCCACACACACACACACACAAAGAAGTAGAATCAGTGTCTCACTCTTCAGTCCTGTCACTGCACACTGGTGAACTCTCTCACACACACACACACACACACACACACACACACACACACACACACACACACACACACACACACACAACCCTTTGACAGGCATGGGTTGACGTTCACAGAGAAAATAAATCTGAGTAGGAGACGTTTTCTATTGAACCACCCACACACACACACACACAAAGAAGTAGAATCAATGTCTCACTCTTCAGTCGTGTCACTGCACACCGGTGAACTCTCTCTCTCTCCATCTCTCTCTCTCACACACACACACACACACACACACACACACACATGTGCACACACACACACACAAACACACATGCACGCATGCACACATGCACGCATGCATGCACGCACGCATGCACGCACGCACGCACACACAAAAGTACAATCAGTGTCTCACTCTTCTGAGTCCCGACGCTGCACAGCAGTGAACTCTCTCTCCTCCAGTTCCTCGGCACTGGACCCTTTCAACATGATGACGCCCTCGTCGCTCGCTGTGGACTGCAGCTCCTCCTGGTGGTGGCGTTGCTGCCGGGCCTTCTCCTCTTCAGCCATTCGCCGCTCCTCTGCCAGTCGCTTCTCCGCCAGCGCTATCAGGAACCTGGCAAGACAGGACACGTCAACCTCACCAAGGACAGGTCAACCTCACTTTAACATGAACCATGAGGAACCTGGCAAGACAGGACGTGTCAACCTCACCAAGGACAGGTCAACCTCACTTTAACATGAACCATGAGGAACCTGGCAAGACAGGACTGTCAACCTCACCAAGGACAGGTCAACCTCACTAACTGAACCAGGAACCTGGCAAACAGGACATGTCAACCTCACCAAGGACAGGTCAACCTCACTTTAACATGAACCATGAGGAACCTGGCAAAACAGGAACATCGTCAACCTCAGCCAAGAGACAGGTCAACCTCAACTCTACTTTAACTAACCTTAAACCTGGAAACAGAATCTTTCAACTTTCAACCAAAAAAGGGCAACCCTCTTTAAAAACCAAAACCGGGAACTCCATCTTTCCTCTTTCAAAAAAGTAAAGGGGTTTAAAGACAACCCCTCTTTTTTTTAAACCACCTTTCTCACATCTCTCACCTATTGAGTGGAAATCTGTAAACGGGTGTTTAAAGAACACTTCTCCTTGGGAGTGTAAAACCAAATTTTTTCTGCACATTTGACTATAAGAGTCGCATTATTATTGGCCCGAAAACCTGGTAAACAGGATTACTGAGCCTTCAGGGAAGGACGGTTTAACCCCTTTTTTGTGGTAAAGCACACAGCCTATTAAGGGAAAAGGCCCAAACCTCATTATTACATCAACCATGAAAAACCTGGCAAGACAGGACACATGAGCCTCACCAAGGACAGGTCAACCTCACTTTAACATGAACCATGAGAAACCTAGTAAGACTGGACAGGTCAGCCTCATTAAGGACAGGCCAACCTCACTTAAACATCAACCATGAGGAACCCGGCAAGACAGGACACATTAACCTCACCAAGGACAGGTCAACCTCACTTAAACTTGAACCATGAGGAACCTGGCAAGACGGGACATGTCAACCTCAGCAAGGACAGGTCAACCTCACTTTAACATAAACCATGAGGAACCTGGCAAGACAGGACATGTCAACCTCACCAATGACAGGTCAACCCTACTTTAACTAACCTTAAATCTGCTGGAAACAGATCTTTCCACTTTCAAACAGCTAAAGTCTGGAACTCTCTTCCTACAACCATCCGCATCTCCATCTCTCTCCTCTTTCAAGAAAATCTGTAAACGTCTTTTTAAAGAACACTTCACTCTTGGTTTGTAAACCACCTTTTCTGCACAGTTTGACTATTGAGCAGATGCGTGTATGTAGAGGAGGTAGTGTTAATATGATTACTGATGTCATGTACAGTGTAAATACGTTCATACTTTTTTGTGTAAAGCGCTTTGAGCTAAAGCATGTTATGCACATTGCGCTATAGAAGAGCTACGTATTATTATTATCGACCATGAAAAACCTGGTAAGACAGGACAGGTGAGCCTCAGCAAGGGCAGGTCAACCACACTTTAACATGAACCATGAGAAACCTAGTAAGACTGGACAGGTCAGCCTCATTAACTCTTTCATCCCTGAAAACCGCTACAGCGGTTGAGAGAATCTTTCCCTTCATTCCTGAGAACCGCTAGAGAGGGGCAGGCATAAACACTCCCTTCCTTCCCGCCGGCCGCTGCAGCGGTTCTGCCTTTGAAATCCGCGCCTATCTGTCACATGGTCAGCACCTCAGTTCCCCCTGGCCAGTGTAACGGGACCTGAGGAATGTTTTGATAAGCCGCACAATGCTTTGATTAGCCATGCCTGGCCACTGCCAGAGTGTGGGAAAGTGTCCAGTGCACAAAATTTGTCCATTTCTAGGGATGGGGTTAGGTTATTCTGTACAGTTGGAAAGATGGCGGCGGATGAGTACAACGACGGTGATCAGTTCTCTGACGATGATGTTTATGACAATCTGGGCGAAAATTATTTTGATCTGTTTGAACTGACAGAAGAGGAGACAGCAGAGCTTGCAAATGCATTTAAAGATGATAGTGAGAGTGGTGATGAATTGGATGATGAAAACCTGCCATTGTTTTTTACTCAGCCACGTTTTGAGTGGACAGGTGGGGACACTGCTGTGACACGAGACATACAGACCTCTGATGTCCAGTGCAGATGTGTACATAGACATAGTAAATATAGTTGTACAGAGTTACGGTGCAAACATTGTGTATATATATGATAGAGACGGCGTATGGATTACACTAAAATGAAACAATCACACTGTGAACTCATACTTCCTACTCTTGTGCAAACTGTCACCTTTTCATTACCATTTCAAGGACACAGACAATGTGACAAACGGAATTTCTGGAGACAGTTTCTATGTGGATGTTATCTGGGACATCAGACTGTAAGCAGGGAGTATGTTCCATTTCTCTTGGCATGTTCTGTGGGCCTGCAAAACGTTGGTTTCATCTGTTTGTCTTAAAAAAGGTATGTGTCACCTTTATTTGCACCTGTGTGTCACCCTCCTGGTGACAGTGACTCTGAAAGTGTGACCATTGCCTTCTGACTTCATTTACCTACACAGCAATATATAGGTTGCCATGGTTTTACTAAGAGCTTGCAGACACAGATGATTCAAACCCACATACCCTGTTTCATACATTTTTTCCTTATGAAAACCCAGGAATGAAAGGACTGTTATGTACATAGGAACATAGGAATAAGGGGAAGTAATGCCAAATACGAAACAGGGATGAAAGAGTTAAGGACAGGCCAACCTCACTTAAACATCAACCATGAGGAACCTGGTAAGACAGAACACGTCAGCCTCAGCAAGGACCGGTCAACCTCACTTTAACATGAACCATGAGAAACCTAGTAAGACTGGACAGGTCAGCCTCATTAAGGACAGGCCAACCTCACTTAAACATGAACCATGGGGAACCTAGCAAGACGGGACAGGTCAACCTCATTAAGGACAGGTCAGCCTCACTTTAACATGAACCATAAGCCAACTGTCTGGTTCACAGTGCTTACTACAAATTTCAAAATTGCCCTTCTGCAAAATGGAGCATGAAAGCAAGGAACTGAAGAGTACCTGCGCCGCGTGATGAAAGCCCTGAGGTGGCACTGCAAGAAGATGATGGCGTCGCGATAAGCCAGGTACGCTCGTCGCACACGCCATCCCCGGTACACGCGCTGCAGGGTGATAGCCGCGTCCTGCTCCAGCTGCAGCCGCTGAAGGAGTCGCTGGGCCAGGAACCGACGAGTGTGTTTCTGCAACAGGTACGTTCAGCCAAGTGTAAAGTACAGGACAGCATCACGCGGTCCACAGCCTGCTGTATATTAATACCACCGGTCCCACAATGCACTTGGTCAGCTGCTGGATGTCACCATCACTGATCCCATAACACAGCTGATCAGTTGCTGGACATCAACAGCACTGGTCCCATAAAACAACTGATCAGTTGCTGGACATCAGTAACACCAGTCTTGTAACACAGCTGATCAGTCATTGCTGGGCATCAGTAACACCTGTCTTGTAACACCAGTCTTGTAACACAGCTGATCAGTCATTGCTGGGCATCAGTAACGCCAGTCTTGTAACACTGCTGATCAGTCATTGCTGGGCATCAGTAACACCTGTCTTGTAACACCAGTCTTGTAACACAGCTGATCAGTCATTGCTGGGCATCAGTAACGCCAGTCTTGTAACACTGCTGATCAGTCATTGCTGGGCATCAGTAACACCTGTCTTGTAACACAGCTGATCAGTCATTGCTGGGCATCAGTAACACCAGTCTTGTAACACAGCTGATCAGTCACTGCTGGGCACCAGTAACACCTGTCTTGTAACACTGCTGATCAGTCATTGCTGGGCATCAGTAACACCAGTCTTGTAACACAGCTGATCGGTCATTGCTGGGCATCAGTAACACCTGTCTTGTAACACCAGTCTTGTAACACAGCTGATCGGTCATTGCTGGGCATCAGTAACACTGGTCTCCAAATACAGCCCGTCAGTTGCTGCGCATTGGTAACTCAAGTCCCATAACACAGCTGCTCTTTTACCACCAGCCACCAAGCACACCAGTCCCATAACACAGCTACTGGACACCAGCAACACCAGTCCCATAACACAGCTACTGGACACCAGCAACACCAGTCCCATGGCACAGCATCTTTCTCTTTCTCTGCTTTCATTCTTGTACTGAGGTGATGGGCTATTTCTTTCTTCTGATCTCAGAAGAAAAAAACAGCAACAAAGAAAAATGCATTCCGTTTCAACTGAGACTCTAAAAACAAAATTTTAAATAAAAACCAACTGCAACATGACAAAAAACCAGAAACAACCTTTTCTAACTTAACAGCTCATGGTTGAAATGGTCTAAAGGTCTGAAATCCCCCCGAAATAAAGTTTTTAACAGCATCTATGGACAGACATCCTGACAGTGACCAAAAGTGCATCGTGTTTGACAGCCCTCTTCACCTGCAAGACGACGGTGGCCTCTCTGAGACGCAGGAAGCAGCGACGCTCCAGCCTGGCCTTGACCCAGCGCTGAATGAAGACCACGCGTCGCATGATGGCCGTGTGCAGTGCTTCGTCCAGCAGCAACTTCTCGCTCTCTCTCAGGAACACCTGTCACACAGCCCACACTCTACATTATAACACCTGTCACACAGCCCACACTTTACATTATAACACCTGTCACACAGCCCACACTTTACATTATAACACCTGTCACACAGCCCACACTTTACATTATAACACCTGTCACACAGCCCACACTTTACATAACACCTGTCACACAGCCCACACTTTACATTATAACACCTGTCACACAGCCCACACTCTACATTATAACACCTGTCACACAGCCCACACTCTACATTATAACACCTGTCACACAGCCCACACTTTACATTATAACACCTGTCACACAGCCCACACTTTACATTATAACACCTGTCACACAGCCCACACTTTACATTATAACACCTGTCACACAGCCCACACTTTACATTATAACACCTGTCACACAGCCCACACTTTACATAACACCTGTCACACAGCCCACACTTTACATTATAACACCTGTCACACAGCCCACACTTTACATAACACCTGTCACACAGCCCACACTTACATTACAACACCTATCATAAAGCCCACACTTAAACACATCACACAGCCCACACTTACAATACCTATCACACAACCCACACTTATATTACAACACCTGTCACATAGCCCACATTTACAACACCTGTCTCACAGCCCACACTTACAACACCTGTCACACAGCCCACACTTACAACACCTGTCACACAGCCCACACTTACAACACCTGTCACACAACCCACACCTACATTACACCTGTCACACAGCCCTCACTTACAACACCTATCACACAACCCACACTTACATTACAACACCTGTCACATAGCCCACACTTCCA
Source organism: Alviniconcha marisindica (assembly GCA_018857735.1). Classification (NCBI taxonomy): domain Eukaryota; kingdom Metazoa; phylum Mollusca; class Gastropoda; family Provannidae; genus Alviniconcha; species Alviniconcha marisindica. The sequence continues at coordinate 132,377 of JABMCL010002520.1, forward strand.
ACACCTGTGACACAGCCCACATTTACAACACCTGTCACATAACCCACACTTACAACACCTGTCACATAACCCACACTTACAACACCTGTCACATAGCCCACACTTCCAACACCTGTGACACAGCCCACATTTACAACACCTGTCACATAACCCACATTTACAACACCTGTCACACAGCCCACACTTACAACACCTGTCACAGCCCACACTCACAACACCTGTCACACAGCCCATACTTACATTACAACACCTGTCATACAGCCCACACTTACAACACATGTCACACAGCCCACACCTACATTACAACACCTGTCACATAGCCCACACTTACAACACCTATCACACAACCCACACCTACATTACAACACCTGTCACACAGCCCACATGTACAACACCTATCACACGACCGACACTTCCAACACCTATCACACAGCCCACACCTACATTACAACACCTGTCACACAACCCACACATACAATACCTATTACAACACCTGTCACAGACTGACCTTGTTCTTGCCAATCTGGAAGTTGTCCATGTTGAGGTTCATGGACATGAGGAAGACCTTGACATCATCTTGGGAACTCAGCAACCCGCGCGGCAACAGGATCTGATACAGCTGGATGAACTCCTGGCAAAACAAACACAAGTCTGCATGAAAAATGCCCCAGCCGACATCAATTTAAAGTAAAGGAATCTGACTGGCATTTTTTCCTCACCGACAGAATGCGTGACAAAGGATATAACCATGATTCACAAACAGTAGTTTTCAATGGCCCTCACAAGCTGAAACAGCTGCAATATACAGTATTAAAAAAATAAAAAAAATAAAGCAAATACTTCTGTGTTCAAGGAACACTCACTCTAACCAACAAACCACAATACTGCTTCATATCCTTCTACCTTTTCTGACCTTTGTGCGTAAAATGAATGGAAAACCAATAAAATGACATACACGCGCATAAAACATTTCTGGTTGTCTGTGAAAACTTCATCTGGTAACACAGATTGCCTGACAGTGTGAATACGGTTCATAACAAATTTGAGTAAAATCAGGCAGCAGACTGCTCAGGAACACTTCTCAGCCCCAAGACTTGTGAGAAGAAAAACATGAAGACGATGAGTTGACCCCAAGGAGCAGTTGGTTGCTGAATCCCAACTGCCATGTCTTGACTGACTAGAGCATCCATAACAGCCCCCCCCCCCGCAGCTGTAACAGATGGTGAACTGACCTCAAAGAGCAGCCTGTAGTTGTATCCGGACTGCCGGATCTTGACCGTGGCCAGCATCCCTGTGTAGCGCAGCTGTCTCAGAACAATCTCGTCATCAAACTGACACGCCGCCTGAAACAACACGGAAAGCAATCAACAATACATGAAGAAATCAACCTGCATTGGATGGACGGCTTTTCTGACAAAGGTACCCCATGAACCATGGGGCACCAGACATTTTCCACAGAGAAAACTAGGCCGTTGCTGGTTGCAGTATCACTTTAAGTTTCTGCGTGCAGCAACCTTTGCTTCTGCTGAAAATGACGTCAGTATGTCAAGTCAACAAAGGACGTTCATGGCACATGATTAACAGAACAAGTACTCTGGTACAACTGTGTTGCCTGTTAGCGCCCCGCCTCCGAGACATGTTCTGCCTATGCTACCCCCCCCAACACAGACAACACACAGTGACTTGCATTGTTGATTATGGACTTGACGCATCGCTACATTCACCTTGTCGGAGTTGGACTCGATGCATCTCTACACTCACCATGTCCTAGTTGGACTTGATGCATCGCTACACTCAGCCTGTCCAAGTCGGACTTGACTCATTGCTACACTCACTCGGTCCGAGTCTGACTTCATGCATCACTACACTCACCCCGTCCGAGTCAGACTTGATGCATTGCTACACTCACCCCGTCCGAGTCGGACTTGATGCATTGCTACACTCACCCCGTCCAAGTCGGATCTGATGCATTGCTACACTCACCCTGTCTGAGTCGGACTTGATGCATTGCTACACTCACCCCGTCCGAGTCGGACTTGATGCATTGCTACACTCACCCTGTCCAAGTCGGATCTGATGCATTGCTACACTCACCCTGTCTGAGTCGGACTTGATGCATTGCTGTGAACATGCAAGGTTTTGTGTGGAAGTTTTTTTATGCGCTATATATAAATTTTCATTCATTCATTCATTCATTGCTACACTCACTCTGTCCGAGTCGGACTTGATGCATTGCTACACTCACCCTGTCCGAGTCGGACTTGACGCATTGCTACACTCACCCTGTCCGAGTCGGACTTGATGCATTGCTACACTCACCCTGTCCGAGTCGGACTTGACGCATTGCTACACTCACCCTGTACAAGTCGGACTTGACACATCGCTACACTCACCTTGTCGGAGTTGGACCTGACGCATCGCTACACTCACCTTGTTGGAGTTGGACCTGACGCATCGCTACACTCACCTTGTCTGAGTTGGACTTGATGCATCTGATGAAGAAGGGGTTGGCCTGGTTCAGCGTGGTCATGAGGCGTGACAAGGACCACTGGAACTGAGCGCCGACACTAGGAGGCTGCTTCTTGCTCGACACGCGTACGCCCCCAAACATGGTTCGGCTGGCGATGGCCTTCAGCGCCTTGATGTCGCGGAAACTCTGGGTGGGAGGCACAAATTTCATGGTAACAAGTGTTAACCTTTTGCTATTTTCATGTTGTTGGTATTCAGTATACTTTACTCACCCAGTGAGTTTTTTCCTATGAGAAATTTGGTCTGTCTTCCCTGAAGAAATCCAGCTGCGACATTTAAAGGTGCCCTCCCCAGCCAAATCTGATTCTCAACAGTGTCACAGCTCTACAGATCTATGCCATGACACAATTCTTTTCTCTCTTTGGACTGATCTAAAAAAATACATATATATTAAGATGCGGGGGTTGATTTTTTAAATAATTTCTCTTCAAGGTAGCTTAGCAGTGTGATGAGTGGTACATGTCAGTGGAGGACTCACTGTCTGCTCCAGTACCTGTCCATTAAATGCCCACACATCAATCAATTCATGACAGCCCACACATCAATCAATTCATGACAGCCCACACATCAATCAATTCATGAGAGCCCACACTTAAGAGAATTATTTGAAACTCACCAGGGAAGGTCGGGGCTTCGGCTTAAACGACTTGTTCTTCCTGAAAAAAAGACAACACTCATTTCTAGAGCCTCTAGTTGCCAGAAACGCATACATCAAAGCTTGCTGCATTCTGAGTTCAAAAGAGGTCACTGAACTAATACTAAATAATACCTTCAACAGGCAAAGCACCGTCCTTTCTTTTTATTAATCATTTCAGGGCCACCCTTGATGGTAAAGAAGCCACAATATCTAAAGCAACTGTCGAATGAAAGGGATACCAGAACTACCCAGCTCAACTCTCCATGTAACCATAAGCATGCGACAAATTTGGGTATGACATGAACAGGAAATCTGTAGTGCTGAATTCTCCAAGCCATCTAAAACTGTAGAAAGGGAATCTCATGGTTCAGGAGCTGTGTGAGAGTCAAGGTGGACGTCCTGGACTGTCCGTCCTAACGAGCCTTCTGGTTTCCGTGGACGTAAAGAATTATTGAACGTGCTTCGGCATTGGTCACAACTTGTCCCTAATATGTCAACTGACATCTGAGGACATTAAGCAACACTTCATCATCATCAGAAAGGGAATCAATCCTTCGATCTGCACAGGTAATTTTTTCTCTTTTTTAATGTATTTTAAGAAATGATCCGATTCAGCATCTACTGTATGTACTTCTGTACAGAGAGAGTTGACCAGGGCAGCCTATTCTGAACGCATGATCTTAATACAGCAGCACAATTAAAGCATAGAACTTTGACAACAGATAACTAAAAACAGCTATAGTTACACATTATACTACAGCAATCATTAAATAGAAGCTAGCCTTACTGAGCTTTTGAATAATCATTAAATAATCTATAAGATAACAGCAGTTGATACATGAGATTACTCAGCCTTTAGATCTCAATTAATTCAGCCTTAACAGCAGTGGACTAAAGGTTATTTTGTTATGTTTCGTGAAGAACATTATCAATACAGCTGTGGAAACAAAGGGGTGTGTGCAATCAATTTGTGCTTTAAACACATATAAGACAGTGAAAATGGCAGAACTGAAGGGGGGAAAAAAAGATTTGTTTTTTTTGTTTTTGGTTCCCATCTGAAATTTCAAGTTTTTTAAAAATTCACATACCAGGGATGTTCAGAAAAGAACAATCAAACCAAATTAACAGAAAAATGGTGAGAGATAATGTAAGGTACAGTATACGTGCAGACAGTGCCACCTCTGTTCTGTTGAAATCTCTAATCAGTATGCAATGCTGGTCATGTGTAAACTGATTTATGTCATTTAGACCCACCGTTAACACTCCGACTGCAGATGGAGCATTTCAGCAAACAGAGACAGCATTTCTACAGTTCTGCATGACTAAATTCAAGACAGCTCACTTGGAAGTCACAATTATCCTCAAGACCCTGACAGCCTTCATAATTATCCTCAAGACCCTGACAGCCTTCATAATTATCCACAAGACCCTCCCTGACAACCTTCATAATTATCCTCAAGACCCTGACAGCCTTCATAATTATCCACAAGACCCTCCCTGACAACCTTCATAATTATCCACAAGACCCTCCCTGACAACCTTCATAATTATCCTCAAGACCCTGACAGCCTTTATAATTATCCACAAGATCCTGATAACCTTCATAATTATCCACAAGACCCTCCCTGACAACCTTCATAATTATCCTCAAGACCCTGACAGCCTTTATAATTATCCACAAGATCCTGATAACCTTCATAATTATCCACAAGACCCTCCCTGACAACCTTCATAATTATCCTCAAGGCCCTGACAGCCTTCACAATTACCCACAAGACCCTCCAAGACAACCTTCATAATTATTCACAAGACTCTCTACGTATCTTTGTTTTGCTAATCTCTTTTCTTAACATCCCACATAACAACAGACTTACTACAGATTCCTCCTCTGCACTTCAGTGAGAAAACTACATTTTCAACATATTCTGTCAGTATAGACACTGAAAACTGTCAACATAATCGTAACTGCATTTCAATTTACATCAAGAACTTAGATCTGCAGCAAGAAATACAGTTTTTAGATTACTTTGGCTAACAGTAACCACTCATCATGCACAAAATAAAATTAAAAAATCTTCACACACACACACACACACACACATAAACAAATTTTCCAGCCATGCTAGGTCTTAAAATAACAAACAGAAAAACTATCATAATTCACACAACAACAATAACCTAACAACTAACAGTAAACAACTGAAAACAGCTAAGAAAAATAAAACCAAAAGAAAAACCAAGCAAACAACAACGCACATGAGGAGTTTACGAGCACGTCGGATAACTTTGGCGTCTGATGGAGGGAGGCTGGACTCCATCGTGCTATACATCAGCAGCTCCTCGTGCAGAACATGCCGTCTAGAGCACATAAGGTCAAGGTCACCACCATCTGCACTGCATGCTGGGGTCTGGTCACGCTCATGCACTTTAGCCAGGGCGGAGGCGGCTAGGTCGCGCTCTCGCTGTCTGGTTTAGTCCAAGGTGGGGGTGGGAGGGGGGAGGGTGCGCAACAAAGAAAACACAAGAAGGAATGTCAAACAAAGGTCACATCAAAACAACAGGCAGATGGAGGGAGGCGGGTGCAAAAGGGTCTGGGGGTTTACACCACAACACTTTCACTGTTTCATGTGATCTGTTTGAACAAACTGCACCAACAGCTCACTAAGTCTGTTTGAACAGACTGCACCAACAGTTCACTTAGTCTGTTTGAACAGACTGCACCAACAGTTCACTTAGTCTGTTTGAACAGACTGCACCAACAGTTCACTTAGTCTGTTTGAACAGACTGCACCAACAGTTCAAATAGTCTGTTTGAACAAACTGCATCAACAGTTCACACAGTCTGTTTGAACAAACTGCACCAACAGTTCACATAGTCTGTTTGAACAGACTGCACCAACAGTTCATTTAGTCTGTTTGAACAGACTGCACCAACAGTTCACATAGTCTGTTTGAACAGACTGCACCAACAGGTTTATTTAGTCTGTTTGAACAGACTGCACCAACAGTTCACATAGTCTGTTTGAACAAACTGCACCAACAGTTCACATAGTCTGTTTGAACAACCGGCACCAATAGTTCACACAGTCTGTTTGAACAAACTGCACCAACAGTTCACACAGTCTGTTTGAACAAACTGCACCAACAGTTCACACAGTCTGTTTGAACAGATTATCCAACAGTTCACATAGTCTGTTTGAACAACCGGCACCTGCACCAACAGTTCACACAGTCTGTTTGAACAACCTGCACCTGCACCAACAGTTCACACAGTCTGTTTGAACAACCGGCACCAACAGTTCAAAGTTTCAGATGATCTGCTTGAGCAAACTGCACCAACAGTTCAGATGATCTGTTTAAACAAACTGCCAACAGTTCAGACGATCTTTTAAACAATCAGCATCAACAGCTGACAGTTTCAACGATCTGTTTGAACAAACTGCACCAACAGTTGAGCACTGCTTGGTGTCATTTCTGTTGCTTAATACACCACCACTCAAATGCTGGGTTTTTCGTCATCTCTAGGGTTTAGAACAAAACCAAAAAACTAGCCTTCTTAAAACAAATTCCATCCAAGAAAACTGCATATATATGCAACTTGACTGCCATACGTAACTTAATTATGCAAAGAAGTCTGAGTGTGAGTGAAAGGTGTATCTAGTGTAAAGAATGACGCATGTTGTTTTGAACAAAAACAAAACAAATGCCTGGCAAAAACAAAAACAAACAACATCAACAAAAAAGGTTTTGTCCAAGAGTCAGTTCCTGGATTTTGATGTCCTGTCAACTGCGACTGCTCAGGATTACCTCAGGACACTTCGTCCAGGATGAAGAAGAAATCCAAAATTCAAATAAGGATTTTGCTTCAAGTGACCTCGGTTTGATACCGCTTCGGCTCTCCTTTCTCTTCAAAAAGGTTGTGGTTTGTGGACACTGTCTTGTGACTTTGTCCATCACTTTCTACTGGAACATTAAAATGCTCTCATCGCTGCCCATCTTAACGCAGGAATCATTCTTGTGGTGACAGTGTAGCAATAGGTATATAATCTCCCTCTCCCCCCACCTCCATACCCCCTTCTCCCTGTCCCTAATAAGCCTTATGGTTTTTGCGGACATTGAGCACCATGTTTACTTACTATCTGGCTTTGAAATGTCCACCCTTGATTTCATATCAATTTTCTTCGCTTAGTTTTGACAGCGATGGATAAAGGGACCAACAGCACACAGATGTATCCCAGATCACCTGTGTATCACGCACCACCTTCTTGATATCGGACAGAAAAGGTCTGTGCTCACGTCACCCAAGAAAGAAGATCAAGTGAGGCGGCGGGAAGCCCTTAGCTCAGCTGACACTTTGACATTTTTTCTAGATTTGAGCCATGTGAGTCATCACAAACCTGAGATGACTGTAAATTTAAAATGAAAATAATAATAACGGATACTTAGAGTGCCTAACCTGCACAGGCCCTAAGCACTTTTACACATTCTTTGAAAACACATATTTTCAACATTCAACGCATACAACACGAACGCACACACATACGCACACACACAACAGAATTAGTCTAGCATTTACAAACAAAACCCTCCATTTAAAAATTTGTCTAATTACTATTTCCTATTGATCTCTTTTACTGGGAGGAAAAAGGTAATTCTTTTGAGACAAAGTAATTTTAATTATTTTTTTATTGATCTCTTTTACTGGGAGGAAAAAGGCCATCCTTTTGAGACAAAGTAATATTTAAGATAGCTAGATCCTTTAGGAGGCAGTGACAGAAGTTGATCTGTTTAGCATGACTATGAGCATTTACAGAACGTGTTCTGCCTGATGTAAACAGACCCCTGTAGTTTAATGCTTCCCCCAGAAGATGCTATGTTTGACAAGTCCTTGTTAAGCAAACCACAGCAGACACTGGTCTGTTGGATAGTAACTCTGTGGTTTAATATCCCACAGACGTTGCTCTGTTTTGTGTTATTCAAACCTGTGAGGTGAGAGAGAGAGAGAGAGAGAGAGAGAGAGAGAGAGAGAGAGAGAGAGAGAGAGAGAGAGAGAGAGAGAGAGAGAGAGAGAGAGAAAGAAAGAAAGAGAGAGGTGGAGAAAGAGAGAGAGACTGACTGATTGACTGAACTTTATTTCTCAACGGTGAAGATATTAGCACAAAGGCCGACTGACATACCTGCTGTTGCTACAGTACTACTAAGAGAGAGAGAGAGGTGGAGAGAGAGAGGTGGGGAGAGAGAGAGGGAGGGAGAGAGAGAGGTGGAGAGAGAGAGAGAGGTGGAGAGAGAGAGATGGAGGGAGGGAGAGAGAGAGAGAGAGAGGAGGGAGGGAAGGAAGGGGGATAGAAAAGAAAAAAGGGGGGGGGGGGGGGAGGTGTAGAGAGAGGTCTGAGGTAGGGGAGGGGGTTAACAGCTAACAGTAAATTTGTGACACAATGTATAATTTACTCTCCACTTCAAACATTCTTTCTATCACAATTACACCTTACACAGCGTTTTTGTTTTTTGTTGTTGTTGGGGGGTTTTGGACACAGAAATGGCACAGAGAAGTATCCTGTTGGACAGACAAAACCGAATGTCATCCCCTGAAAAAACGTCACAGTGGGGAATGGAGAACAACATCAGGACCAGCTACACCACACCACAGGACCGGGCTGGCTGCGCACAGACACACTAAAGCTGTGTGCCATTACATCACACAGTGCCACCACAACAACAAAACTTCTATCAGATATCCAGAACCTCACCCAGCGTCTAGCAGTTACAACGCTCTACGAAACGGTCAATTGTCACAGAAAGCCAATCCTACAATAACAAAACTTCTATCAGATATCCAGAACCTCACCCAGCGTCTAGCAGTTACAACGCTCTACGAAACAGTCACTTGTCACAGAAAGCCAATCCTACAACAACAAAAACACTTTAAAAAGAAAAAAAAGAAAAAAAGGGACCTGTGTGATGCTTACTGGGGACAAGGAAACCAAAGGGAAAGAGGTGCAAAGACTATAAAAACCCGTAAGGGAAGTGAACAAGCCACACACAAAACGAACAGTACCAACTGAATCACTCTTGGCCAGCCATCAGAATAGCACGTACATTAGGCAGGGAAACCTAATTCAAGGAAAGTAGACTGAGTCACAAAACCCATCCAGACAGAAGTACACCGAGAAGCAATCCTTGAAAACAAAAGAACGTGTACAGAGTTCTCTCTCTTTTTCCGGACACCTGCCTGCATCTAGTTTTAACGAAAGTAGAATGACTTGACAAACCAACTAGTTTTAACCAAACGTGGAATGAATTGGCAAGCAAATAAATCAATCAGTTAATCACGAATAAGTGACAAACAAAGAAACAAGAAAAAGGGCTGGATGTAATGATACTAATACTGCCTTCAACACAACACATTTTGTGGATCAGGCCCGAAAAGGCCTCTCAGAGGGACTCAAAAAACTGCAAGGCGTGACAACATCGACGAAAATCCATGCTTTTCAGTGTAAAACGTAAGATGAGTGCTGCCCACCACCAAAGAAGTACAGTACGTGTCAGTTTCATCAACTTAACATAAACTAACATTCGTTGAGTAAAAAAAAAACACAGAGATCAACACATCAAAAGGTGAACGAGGAAGTAGTCAAAAGAAAAGAAGGGTAGTCTCATAACGTGGAACAACTGGAAACACTGACAGATGCAGGCAAGGTGAGTTAAACATCATCTCCTACCAACAATCTCAAGTGTTTCTGAGTGATTCCAGAGTATTTTAGTCATCAAAGATATTCCATGATAGCAAGAAAGAAGGTATCACAACGGAAGTGAATATACCATTTGTTATCCAAAAAGAGAATTAATTCAATTAATACAACCACAGTTAATCGATAATTAGTAAGAAAGGTGGAACTGGGTTGCACCTGGAAGCAGCAACTTACTGGATTTTGTGCAGCACACGCATAGTCTGAGCTACGTGGTAAAATCTTCAGAGAAAAACCAGAAGCAAAAAATTCAGTCTGGAAACAAATCTATTTCATGTGCACTTTGCACATACAGCATGAACAGGTATACTGACCGCCAAAACAAGCTTGCATTTCTTTTGGCTGTCAGTATTATTTCAAAAAAGGAAATGAGAGAGCAACGTTTTCGTTGCAACAAACCTGGAGCGTTATGTTTTTCAGTCAGTATCTTTTCAGACACAGTACATCAATGTGCCTGTCACGTCACGTTTCATTGTCAGTATGTGTTTGGGCACCTTGCAGCAACGTAACTGTCACATTATGTTTTTCACTGTCAGTATGTGTTTGGGCACCTTGCAACAACGTAACTGTCACATTATGTTTTTCACTGTCAGTATGTGTTTGGGCACCTTGCAACAACGTAACTGTCACATTATGTTTTTCACTGTCAGTATGTGTTTGGACGCTTTGCAACAACATCACTGTCACATTATGTTTTTCACTGTCAGTATGTGTTTGGGCCCCGAAAACTCCTTAGTTTCAAAAAACTTGGATTAACAACATGTCACTTTAAATCACATCTGTCACAATACTTTTCACTGTCAGCACGTGTTTGGATACCTTGCAACATCATACCAGTCGCATTACCATCACATCTGTCACAATACTTTTCACTGTCAGCACGTGTTTGGATACCTTGCAACATCATACCAGTCACATTACCAACACATCTGTCGAGATACTCTTCACTGTATGTTTCAACACCCTGTCATTCGGAACTGTCACATTACTTTTCACTGTCAGCATCTGTGTGGATACATTGCAGCAACCCAAGTGTCACATTTCCTTTTACTGTCAGTATATGTTTGGACACCTTGCACTTGGGAACCGTCACGCTATTTTTCACTGTCACTGTGTCAGTGTCTTTGTGGGCACGCTGCAACAACATGTCTATCGTATTACCAACATAACTGTCACGTTACTTTTCACAGTCAGTATCTGTCTGGACACTGCAACAACACACCTGCCACATTATCAACGCATCTGTCACATTATCTTTCACTGGCAGTACCTGCTTTGCACATTGTTTTGTCTGGCTTAAACAGAGTGTTTACATTGGACTTTCTGAGAGTTTTGCTGCACAGTGAAATTGGGACTTCACAGAGAAATGCAAAGTTATCATGTTTGTATCACTGTCATCATTTCAGAGTGAGTTGTTAAAAACACCACCCCCCCTTTTTTCCCTCTTTATTACAGCAATTTTGTTCGTAGCTGACTGACTCCAAACTGCTCATGCTGACTCGATCAAAGCCAGACATAAAGCTGCAAACACCCACAGAATCATTTAGCAGTGGAAAGAAATGCATGAGTCATACATTATAATTAATACATAACTGCCTTTCTAAATAGGCCATTTCCATATGACACACATCCCCTCCCTTTCCCCCTCCCTCTTCCCCACACCTCCCTCCTGTAAGATCAGCAGCTCTGATAGAGAACATAATCCAGTCTGCTTTACTGCAAGAATACATGGGATTTACAAACAGGTATGAGCACCGCCAGTCTAACGTTGCCCACTTTATGTGTGTGGTTTGTGTTACTCACTGAAGTGTCCTAAAGAGTCCACACAGACATGTGGCTTGCGAGCTAGAAGAAGGGAAGCTTCATGGAATAAACTGAGAAACAGGACACAACGGGACAAGTACTGAAGTGACACAACAATAACAACAAAGTTTAACCAGGTATGTGTGTGCTGGGGGGAGGGGGGGTAAGGGGGGGGATCCATCATAGGACTTGGGGGGGGGGGAAATGACTTCAAAAACACATACCGGTACATACAGAAACATATCTCCAAAAATCTACGAGTACCCTGACAAGTGACTCCAACTCCCCAAAAAAGAAGAAACAGCTGAAAGGGTCAACTTACTTGAGCAAGTTTTCGCTGAAGGTGGTTTCATGCAGGAGGGAATCGGAGAGTCGTTTTTTGGCTTTCTTCTCAGCTCCTGGAGACATGCAGTGTCAGCTGGTCAACCCACCCGGTGAAACTAGTAAATCTACCCACTCAACCCACCCGGTGAAACTAGTAAATCTACCCACTCAACCCACCCGGTGAAACTAGTAAATCTACCCACTGAACCCACCCGGTGAAACTAGTAAATCTACCCACTGAACCCACCCGGTGAAACTAGTAAATCTACCCACTCAACCCACCCGGTGAAACTAGTAATCTACCCACTGAACCCACCCGGTGAAACTAGTAAATCTACCCACTGAACCCACCTGGTGAAACTAGTAAATCTACCCACTGAACCCACCCGGTGAAACTAGTAATCTACCCACTGAACCCACCCAGTGAAACTAGTAAATCTACCCACTCAACCCACCCGGTGAAACTAGTAAATCTACCCACTCAACCCACCCGGTGAAACTAGTAAATCTACCCACTGAACCCACTCTGTGAAACTAGTAAATCTACCCACTCAACCCACCCGGTGAAACTAGTAAATCTACCCACTGAACCCACCCGGTGAAACTAGTAATCTACCCACTGAACCCACCCGGTGAAACTAGTAAATCTACCCACTGAACCCACCCGGTGAAACTAGTAAATCTACCCACTCAACCCACCCGGTGAAACTAGTAATCTACCCACTGAACCCACCCGTGAAACTAGTAAATCTACCCACTCAACCCACCCGGTGAAACTAGTAAATCTACCCACTCAACCCACCCTGTGAAACTAGTAAATCTACCCACTGAACCCACTCTGTGAAACTAGTAAATCTACCCACTCAACCCACCCGGTGAAACTAGTAAATCTACCCACTGAACCCACCCGGTGAAACTAGTAATCTACCCACTGAACCCACCCAGTGAAACTAGTAAATCTACCCACTGAACCCACCTGGTGAAACTAGTAAATCTACCCACTCAACCCACCCGGTGAAACTAGTAATCTACCCACTGAACCCACCCGGTGAAACTAGTAAATCTACCCACTGAACCCACCTGGTGAAACTAGTAAATCTACCCACTCAACCCACCCGGTGAAACTAGTAATCTACCCACTGAACCCACCCAGTGAAACTAGTAAATCTACCCACTCAACCCACCCGGTGAAACTAGTAAATCTACCCACTCAACCCACCCGTGAAACTAGTAAATCTACCCACTGAACCCACTCTGTGAAACTAGTAAATCTACCCACTCAACCCACCCGGTGAAACTAGTAAATCTACCCACTCAACCCACCCTGTGAAACTAGTAAATCTACCCACTCAACGCACTCTGTGAAACTAGTAAATCTACCCACTCAACCCACCCAGTGTAACCAGTTACTCTAACCACTCAACCCACCCTGTGAAACTAGTAAATCTACCCACTCAACCCACCCAGTGTAACTAGTTAGTCTACCCACTCAACCCACCCAGTGTAACCAGTTAGTCTACCCACTCAACCACTAGTCTACCCACTCAACCCACCCAGTGTAACCAGTTAGTCTACCCACTCAACCACTAGTCTACCCACTCAACCCACCCAGTGTAACCAGTTAGTCTACCCACTCAACCACTAGTCTACCCACTCAACCCACCCAGTGTAACCAGTTAGTCTACCCACTCAACCACTAGTCTACCCACTCAACCCACCCAGTGTAACCAGTTAGTCTACCCACTCAACCCACCCAGTGTAACTAGTTAATCTACCCACTCAACCCACCCAGTGTAACTAGTTAATCTACCCACTCAACCCACCCAGAGGGACTAATCACTCTAACCAGTCAACCCAAGATGGAACTAAACGCTTTCATCCAAGACAGAACCCAACATTCTAACCAACAGACAGACCCAGCATGGAACTAAATAATAATAGTAATAAATCATTCTTACAACGCGCTGTTAACTAACTAGAGTTAAACTCATTGTGCTGTACAAAAATCTTATGACAAAAACCACATTAACATACATTTCATACAAACAGAACCTTAAATGTTGTAGTCTACCATTATTGCCTATCAAACAATAACCATGTTACACACACACACACACACACACACACACACACACACACACACACACACACACACACACACACTCTTATCCTTTGACCCAGAAGATGGAATGGAGGAGAGAAAGAAAGAAAGAAAGAAAGAGTAGCAGCTTTTGGAGGACAAAGAAGAAGAAAAAACAGACAGAAAATCAGACCTCCAGTTCTCCTGTATCTCTCCCCAGCACGGATGAAGGCGAAAGAAGCAGCGGAAAAAGGCCCGAACCACAGACCACCTCAGCACTGCCACTGGGTCGATGCCTGAAGACACAATGTTGCATAATAAAACAATAAGCAATGTTGCCTGGGGCGCAAGATACCACCATGTCCACAGTCATCATGTCAGGGCATGGTGCATTGCCCACACATGATTGACCTCTTTGACCTTGACAATCCAATCTTTTGGTCATGACACTCCAACTGTTCACAATGCACAGCCCTAAAAATTCTGGTTCCATAAGGTTTTATGGCTCATATGATATCACCTGGGCATAGACAGTCGTTTTTGATTGACAGGATCTGAACCCTCATTCTGACCTTGACCTTGAGGAGTGCAATCCAAGCTTTTTCTGTGTTACTCTGGCTTATGACAATGTACCATCAAACAGTTTTGTCACAAAAAAGTTCACCTGTTCATGACATATGAAGCAGTCATTTCTGAAGATAGTGACCTTTACTGAGTGACCTTTATTGTAAAGGTAGTGATCTAATCTGTTTTCATAACACCCATGATAATGCCCCACCATAAAAAAAAAAACTTTGGTTGTAAATGGCTAAGCAATTCAGAAGGAATTGTTGAGGCAAAAACTTTGGACATGTACACATGGATAGACAAGACACGGCAATTTCAATATACCGCCCCCCCCCTCCCCCTTCCAATTTTGTTACACTTACAGGGAAGTAAAAATGTACCTGCCAAGTCATACATATACACAGAGATTATACAGAGATAAAAAATAAAAAAAGTGTG
>JABMCL010002520.1:152500-155000 GCA_018857735.1 Alviniconcha marisindica
CATCAAACATCGGCATAAATCTGTAGAACCCAAGCAATTACGTTATAATTATCTATCACATGAAAGTCAAAAATAGTGGCATAATTCACAATCTAGTCAATGAAATTAACAACCATACAAAGCCTGGGCTTTAATAACAATAAGAATAAGAATAATGTACATTTATCACGCACTCATCTATGCCCTGAGCGCTCAGGTAATACATATTAACCTGCATACGATATTCTAGACTATACACATGTAGATCACAGTCCTATCAAAAACAATTTACATAAAGTATTATACGGAAACACACACACACACTCTCAAACTCACACACACACTGCAATGAATTCGAATGTGCATGACACCAATCAGTATCATACATGATAAGAACATAAAATATTCAGTCAAAACTCTCTTTTTTTACACCACTACAACTGTGACTTAAGGGCAAAGTCAGTGAAAGTGGTATGCACAGGTAAAGCTCAAAGAGCAGCACCATCATGCAAAGTTCCACGTTCACCACATCAATATTTATGATGTCCGAGAAAATCACAACATTAAAGTTTTCAACATGCCTGACAGTTTTTCATCGGTGCTCAAATGGCATTAACCTTGTAACCACACAGAGAATGCTAATTATATCTGGAAACATTTTTCTTACAACTTAAGTGCTAACAATGCTTCTGTCAGCACAAATATAACCAAAATAGTCTGAACTGAGATATAACACAAATATAACCAAAATAGTCTGAATTGAGATATAACACAAATATAACCAAAATAGTCTGAATTGAGATATAACACAAATATAACCAAAATAGTCTAAATTGAGATATAACACAAATATAACCAAAATAGTCTGAATTGATATAACACAAATATAACCAGTCTGAACTGAGACGTAACACGAATATAACCAAAAGTCTAAATTGAGATATAACACAAATATAACCAAAATAGTCTGAACTGAGGTGTAGCACAAATATAACCCCAATAGTCTGAATTGAGGTGTAACAAACTTTTTACCTGGAGGCTGGTGGGGGAGGGGAGGTGCATGCCCGATGTTTACATGCGTGCTTTAATGCTATGGTGCTGTCCCAGTCCCAGTACTCACACTCCACGCACACTGCTGTGGAGGGCACTAACAGCATGGGGTAGACTGATGGGCAGAGATAAGGGTTGCCGCTGTGCCCCCCCCCCCCCCCCCAACCCCCCCCCAAGGCATAAGCAATTTGCAGCAGAGTTTGGCGATGGGGTGCCTGAAAATTGTTCATGCCTTATGTAAGTTGTTTTGGTAGGACTGTCCTCTACGTATGTATAGAACATTGTATTTAGGTTAATGTATGATGTGAGCGCTCAGGGCACTGATGAGTGCATGATAAGTGTCCATCATTATTATTATTATCATAAAACAGGGCTTGGAGTGTGGGTGGATTACCTCATGTTCACTGTTGTGCTTCTTGGCCAGTAGCGCCTGGTTGACCTTGAGGACGATCCAATCAAACAGCGCTCCGTAGATGCACTTGGCCATGGCGTCCCGCGTGGCCACCGCCTGGTGATGAACAAACAATGCTGTGATGCAGGGGGTTTCCAAACATTGTGCAAGACAGTTTTGGACACCACATCAAAAATTCACTTCTGTACAGGTTTTTGTTCGGATTTTTTTTTTTTTTCTGGAAGAAATCCTCTTTATTTCTTTTTATTTTCAATAGTTGAATTGTTATAAAATCAGAAGTGACTAACAGCTTGTTTATGTCACTCCCCCACTCCAATGATTATGAAATAATTTTTTCCGTCTTCTTCACTAAAATGTACTTTTTACAGTCAAAGACAGACAGTCAAAATGTCGAAGACTGTTGCTGCTCTCTCCCATCACTCGAGGCACCTCATTAGCGCTGCAAAAGTCAGGAGAGCCAGAAGAACAGGCAGAAGGCACTCACGTCTTCCATCTTGTAGTTGATTGTGAAGGTTTCATCTCCGGCTGTCGTCTTTTTCTGCGTCAATGCCTCCAGCACCGTCCTCTCCTTCACCTGCAAGCACATGGCAGATATGAGGACACAGTGAAATCTCTCCACAGTCCAAGGTCAAGGTCAGTGGAACATAGTGCCACAGAGTTGTCTTTCTTTGACTGTTCCTGAAAATGAGCCTCCTTTCTATTTGTACAGAAAGGTCAGTATTTGCTAAAAAAGCATCATGAAGGTTAGGAAACATCACAGACAGTGATAATGGGTTCTGGAAGAAAGATGAAAGCTGACCAGAAAATGCACAAAATGAGCAGATACTTTCATCTGCAGGCTTCATCGGCTTGCTCCCTCAATGTTTATGTCAGCATGACTCAATGTGTCTGTGGTGCATGTGTATTTCGTTACTGTAAATGTGGTTAAGAATTGCAAAGCGCTATAAGCTCCTATGAGAAAGGGTGCTTTATAAAACATGCAAGTAGTTATTATTATTACTTATGCAAAAGAAATATTTTATACTTTGAATCCGAGTTCCTCATAATTATGTCGTCCTT
>JABMCL010002520.1:160000-182500 GCA_018857735.1 Alviniconcha marisindica
TTAGCTGAATTACCCTGTGATGGATGATGAAAGTATATTGACTTGACTTGACTTGACTTTAGTCTACATTTTCGATCATGCTGTCTGCTGCGCGTCTGCCGCAAGTTCGGGCCGAAGCTTGCACCTCATTACAAGCCAGTTGAGAACGAAGTAAAGTTTGACTGTCCGAACCATGTTCGGCGAACTAAAAGTTCAGTTAAGAAACGAATCATAGTTCGTCGGTCGAACTGTCCGAAGTATGTTCGGCGAACAAACATTCGCCCAGTTAAGAACGGGCTTAGGGCCTTATTACCGCTAGGCCAAACGGGCTCAGTGCAGAGGCCAAGCATATCGTGTCTGCTGTACTGACTGGCGGCCCCACGGCGGGTGGCAGGAGAAGAGAGATAACCACACGGGACTGCGGCAGCGTTGCAGTCGGCCCGATAGCCACGGCACCATGCCTTTAGAGGAAGGCGAAGAAGTCACACGGCCAAGTTCTAACCAAACACCAAGGCCTGAAAGTTCAAGCGGGTAAAACAAAACCTATTCGATGCACACACACACACATTCACACACACACACACACACACAACACACACACACGCACACACACACACACACACACACACACACACACACACACACACACACACACACACACACACACACACACACACACACAACTAAGTTGGGTGGAATCTAAAGGTCTGTCAAAATCAGCGTCTTCCCGAAATAACCGCTGAGGAAATGCTTTGACGGTGAATTTCAGACCAGGCAGTGCGGCCTCCGCTACCACGCACCCCCCCCCCCCACAACCGGGTTTGTTGTTTGCTTGTGTGTGTGGGGTGGGGGGATGGGAGGGGGGGGGGGACGCGGGGGGCTTCAGTTTTGCTTTGTTTCTTGTTTTCCAAGAAATGATGAACAACCAACTGCTGGTGAGCTTGACAAAATAGAACAGATTTGACTGTTTGCTTGTGTCGGGTCGCACTGGTGAGTACATTTCCCTAGATGTGTTTTCTAAGATCACAGTGACCTCGGGGGAGTGGGTGGAGGGTCGGGGTGGGGGTGGGGGTGACTAGATCCAGCGCCAGCCAATCAATGATTCAGACAGAGGTCAGTGCAAATCAGTCATCACATGCACTACCGCCAACACTTCCCCCCCTTTTATTTCTTTTTTTTATTTCTATTCACAGAGAGAGAGTAGCTCCGCTCAAACCCCTATGTCACCTGATGGACGGTTGGTTGAGTGTCGCTTTACGTCCACAGAAACCGTAGGCTTATTAGAGACGGGAGCCCAGGACGTCCACCTCGACTTTCACACAGCTCCTGAACTCTGATAGACAGCAGTAGGACAGGCTACATACATGTATACGGCCCGGGGCTGGAGGGGGGGTGGAGAGGGGGTGGAGGGAGGGGGAGAGGGGGGGGGGGAGAGAATGCAGCGCCAGCCAATCAATGACTGAGACTGAGGACAGCGCAAATCAATCATCACACGCACTGCCGTCAACACGTTCCCGCTGCCTTGGGGCGCACTCCAGCGGCGCTGCGGCCATTGCATAGACAGTGCTGCAGTATTTATCGTGGCCACCAATGCATAAATCTGGCACTACTTTGGACCCCACCTTCTCTCTCTCTCTCGCTCGCTCGCTTGGTTCAGTTTTATTTGTCCTTTTACAGTCGCCACGCGTCCTTGCTGGCGGGGAAGAGCGTGAGTGCTGTCAATGTGAACAACGCCGACGGTTAAAGGGAAACGAAGCGAAGAAACATTACGGACCCTATCGACAGGAACGGATCAATGTTTATTTGTTTATTTTTTATTAACATGCACATTTTGTTGTTGTTGCTGTTGTTGTCTTGGCTCGATTTTTTGTTTTATCTGTTGAAAATCGACCTTTCAAAACACGACCGTAAGCTCTGCCGTTTTGTGGCAAATTATTCAATCCGTCACGAGCCAACCATTGTCAGCCCTCCATTGGTAAAGAGTGAACCGGCATGCTGTACCCGGCCCTCCATTGGTAAAGAGTGAACCAGCATGGCTGTACCCGGCCGTCCATTGGTAAAGAGTGAACCAGCATGGACGTACCCTGTCAGTGGAGCTCACATTCAAAGCAACAACAACAAAACAAAACGAACGTACTTTTTCTGCCTTGATACTGACACAAACTATCCGCATCTTGACCAAAGGAAGGACCAAAGGAAGCCAGCGGGTGGAACTACTTGCACATTTTCTACGTTTTCAGGCTAGCTTGCCTCTGTTCAGTGTGGCTTTACGTCCACAGAGACCGTACGGACTATTAGGGACGGGGAGCCCAGGATGGCCACCTCGACTCTCACACAGCTCCTGAGTTCGGAGATTCTGAACTTTTCATTTCAGTGTTGCTTTACGTCCACAGAAACCTTCAGGCTTATTAGGGACGGGGAGCTCTGGACGGCCACCTCGACTTTCACACAGCTACCGAGCTCTGAGCTTGCCTCTTTCGAGTTCAATATTTCTTTACGTCCACAGAGACCATTTTCTTTACGTCCACAGAGACTATATTCTTTACGTCCACAGAGACCATATTCTTTACGTCCACAGGGACCATTTTCTTTACGTCCACAGAGACCATTTTCTTTACGTCCACAGCGATTTTCACACAGCTCCTGAGCTCTGAAATTCATACCTAGTGTTTCTTTACGTCCACAAAACCATAAGGCTTATTAAAGACGAGGGGAGGGGGAGGGGGGCGGGGCGGTCGCATCTGAGCTAGCCTCTGTTGGTTGAAGTGTTGCTTTACGTCCACAGAAACCGTAGGCTTATCAGGGACGGGAGCCCAGGACGGCCACCTCGACTTTCACACAGCTCCTGACCTCTGAGCTTGCCTCTGCTGCTGCTGTTGTGTTGCTTAATGTCCTCGGATGTCGGTTGACATATTAGGGACAAACTGTGACCAGTGCCGAAGCATGGTTCAATATTGCTTTACGTTCACGGAAACCGTAAGGCTCGTTAGGACGGAAAGCCCAGGACGGCCACCTCGACCTTCACACAGCTCCTGAGCTCTGCTAGCCTCTTGGCTCGGTGTCCCCTTTAACCGCCCTGGCTGGGGCCCGCTCCCTGGCGTGGCGGCGATTGCGTGTGAAACGTGCCAGCGCTGCACATGGGCAGGCAGTGAGGTGTGGGGCAGGACCCCCTGCCCCCCGGGGTCTGATGCTGCTGCTGCTGCTGCTGCAACCACTGGCTTCACGTCGGCGGCCGGCCAGCCGTCACAGTTTGCCTCTGGCAATTACCGCTGTGTGACTGCTCTGCTTGCGCTTATGGCTCGCAATGGCAACAAACGGGACGGGGGGCGGGGGCGGGGGCCGGGTGGGGGGGGGCGGCGGGGGGGGGGCGGTGGTGGCGGGGGGCGGGGGCGGGAGGGGTTAAAGGGAGAGACAATAACAATTTGGAATGACGCGCTGATTTCCGCCGTCACTCCGTGAACAAGAGGATGAAAGCAACCCGACGGAAGGAAGGAAGGAAGGAAGGAAAGGAAGGAAGGAAAGGAAGGAAGGAACGGAAAGGAAGGAAGGGAAGGAAAGGAAGGAAGGAAGGAAAGGAGAGGAAGGAAGGAAGGAAAGGAAGGAAGGAAAGGAAGGAAGGAAGAAAGGAAAGGAAGGAAGAAAGGAAAGGAAGGAACGGAAAGGAAAGGAAGGAAGGGAAGGAAGGAAAGGAAGGAAGGAAAGGAAGGAAGGAAGGAAAGGAAGGAAAGGAAAGGACTGAAAAACCAACGCGTGAGACGGAAAGAAGCGTAAGAACGAACTGTCCGAGTTTCACAACTACAATTAGATCCTAACCCTTTGGACAACATCTCGCCAGCCACTGCACTGTGTGATCTTGAATTACATATAATTATATGAAGCACACCCCTCCCACTCGGTATCTCCCAAATCGCGCGTTGGTTTAAAGAAGCACGGCGCACAGCATTATTATCCAGCTGATCGCCAGCACAGCCAACTATGATCAGCCACAGGATCTCTGATTTTCGCATAGACTGCATTCCCCCCCCCCCCCCCCCCAAAAAAAAAACAACACACACACAAACACACCCCCCCCCAAACACACACACCACACCCGAAAACAACAACACATCAAAACAAACAAACAAAACACAAACATGCACGCACCAGACCACACACACACACAACACACACACACACACACACACACACACACACACACACCCCAACCACACCACATCAACCATGGTGATTCAGCTGACCGTCAAGCCAGTCAGCCAACCCTCCAAGCAAGCCAATAAGCAAGCAAGCGAGCAAGCAAGCGAGCGGGCAGAGGGCGGTGAGCAGCGGGGCCTACCTTGAGCAGCTGGGAGATGATCCTGATGGTGGCTTCATTCCGCACCACCACAGACTCGTCATGGTGCTGGTCGCCCTTCTGCAGACAGTGCAACAACCGTCAATGACACGGTGACCACGGTGAGTGAACACCGTGCAACAACCGTCAATGACACGGTGACCACGGTGAGTGAACACCGTGCAACATCCGTCAATGGCACGGTGACCACAATGAGTGAACACCGTGCAACAACCGTCAATGGCACGGTGACCACGGTGAGTGAACACCGTGCAACAACCGTCAATGGCACGGTGACCACGGTGAGTGAACACCGTGCAACAACCGTCAATGGCACGGTGACCACGATGAGTGAACACCGTGCAACAACCGTCAATGGCACGGTGATTGAACACCGTGCAACAACCGTCAATGGCACGGTGAGTGAACACCGTGCAACAACCGTCAATGACACGGTGACCACGATGAGTGAAAACCGTGCAACAAACGTCAATGACAGTGACAATAATGAGTGAAAATCGTGCAACAAACGTCAATGACACAGTGACCACAATGAGTGAAAACCGTGCAACAAACGTCAATGACAGAGTGTATGACCACAATGAGTGCAAATCGTCCAACAATCGTCAATGACAGTGACGACGACTGCAAACGGTGATAATCGTCAATGACATAGAGTGATGATAATGATCATGGTGCTGCAGTGATAGCGACGGCAATAACTGTCATAATCATCGTGACGCAGTAATAATGCAGGCAATGATTGTCATGATCATGTGGCTGGTCCCCTTTTACGCAAATTGTGACCTGTCAGTCACACAGTGAATGCAATGTCTGTCATGAGCATGGTGCCACAATGATAGTGACGGCAATGACTGTCAGATCAGGGTGCCAAAATAACAATGACAGCAATGACTGTCAGATCAGGGTGCCAAAATAACAATGACAGCAATGACTGTCAGATCAGGGTGCCAAAATAACAATGACGGCAATGACTGTCAGATCAGGGTGCCAAAATAACAATGACAGCAATGACTGTCAGGTCAGGGTGCCAAAATAACAATGACAGCAATGACTGTCACGATCATGGTGCTTTTTGATCGACTGATGATCGCTTACATAGTGCTATTCTCCGCTCTCTTGAACAGACTCACTGCGCTCGCATGTGGTTCTACATGAGTGACTAGCTTTTCATAGCGCGTTTTTTGAATATCACCGAAGTGGACTGTACAGCGCTGGCATGGCTGGTGCCACGAAACTAAGCAGCAGCAATGACGTCTCGGCGCAAGTTCTGTGTACACCATAGAACCATGCTCCATGGTCCCATCACGCAAAGCCACATACGTAAGGTGTATGCGTGTTTAGCTGTAACCTGCCACCTGCACTTTTGGCAGAATGACCGGGATATTTTACGTGCTACTGCGGTAACACGGGGGTGGAACGGATACCGAAATAAGAGTCAGCACAGAAAGTCGACCCTGGAGAAGAAAATTCTCCCGCCACTCCTGCAGGGATTCGAACCCGCGACCTTTCAATCACGAGTCCGGCGCTCTAACCACTGAGCTATCCCCGCCCCCTGTAGTGATAGTTAGAGCAAAGACTGGCATAAACATGGTAGACTGGTTCTTTGACAAATTTTGATAATGACGAGACAGTGAGCACAGAAGAAATGGATGGATGATGATGATACGCAGAAACTGATGCCAATTACCTTTTTGAACTCCACATTTCCCAAATGCAGCACAGCACACAACACACAGAAAATTCTGGAACAGACAAAGATTTACAAGAAAAATAAAACAGCAACGCATACGCTACGACGAAAGTCAAGTTACGTGCAACTGAGCATGGAAAGATAATTACATATTTATGGTGCAGTGGATTCTGTCATGCCAGTGCCACTTATCTGTAGTATCTCAGAGTCCTACATTCCACAGGAGAGCCAAGGTTTCCAATTCAACCATTATCTGAGCTTTCCGTCCCTGCCAGCCTGCCTGCTTTTATTCTCACTTGCGAGCTGTTGCTTATGCTGACATAGCTTTGTGTGTGCAGTTTCAAGCACAAAAAATAGAAGCTAGGAGTGCATAACACAAGGTGCATGCAATAAAAGAGCTTTGTGTGTGTAGCATGGGTAGGAGCAAAGAGCTTTATGTGTGGTAGCATTGGGTAGTAGAAAAAATGGTGTGCGTAGCATGGGGTAGGAGCCAAGAGCTTTGTGTGTGTAGCATGGGGTAGGATTAAAGAGCTTTGTGTGTGTAGCATGGGGTAGGAGCATAGAGCTTTGTGTATGTAGCATGGGGTAGGATTAAACAGCTTTGTGTGTGTAGCATGGGGTAGGATTAAAGAGCTTTGTGTGTGTAGCATGGGGTAGGAGCCAGGAGATTTGTGTAGCATGGGGTAGGAGCCAAGAGCTGTGTGTGTGTGTGTGTGTGTGTGTGTGTGTGTGTGTGTCTGTGTGTGTGTGTGTGTGTGTGTAGCATGGGTTAGAATTAAAGAGCTTTGTGTGCATATCATGGGGTAGGATCAAGACCTTTGTGTGTGTATCATGGGGTAGGAGCAAAGAGCTTTGTGTGTGTAGCGTGGGGTCGGAGTAAAGAGCTTTGTGTGTGTAGCACTGGGTCGGAGTAAAGAGCTTTGTGCGTGTAGCATTGGGTCGGAGTAAAGAGCTTTGTGCGTGTAGCATGGGTAGGATTAAAGAGCTTTGTGTGTGTAGCATGGGGTAGGAGCATAGAGCTTTTTGTGTGTAGCATGGGATAGGATTAAATAGCTGTGTGTGTGTGTGTAGCATGGGATAGGATTAAAGAGCTGTGTGTGTGTAGCATGGGGTAGGAGCAAAGAGCTCTGTGTGTATAGCATGGGATAGGAGCAAAGAGCTTTGTGTGTGTATCATGGGGTAGGAGCATAGAGCTTTGTGTATAGCATGGGGTAGGACTAAAGAGCTTTGTGTGTGTAGCATGGGGTATGAGTAAAGAGCTTTGTGTGTGTGTAGTATGGGGTCGGAGTAAAGAGCTTTGTGTGTGTAGCATGGGGTAGGAGCAAGGAGCTTTATGTGTGTAGCATGGGGTAGGAGCAAAGAGCTTTGTGTGTGTAGCTTGGGGAAGGAGCCAAGAGCTTTGTGTGTGTAGCATGGGGTAGGAGCAAAGAGCTTAGTGTGTGTAGCATGGGGTAGGAGCAGAGAGCTTTGTGTGTGTAGCATGTGGTAGGAGCAGAGAGCTTTGTGTGTGTAGCATGGGGTAGGAGCAAAGAGCTTTGTGTGTGTAGCATGGGGTAGGAGCAGACCTTTGTGTGTGTAGCATGGGGTAGGAGCAAAGAGCTTTGTGTGTGTAGCATGGGGTAGGAGCAGAGAGCTTTGTGTGTGTAGCATGGGTTGGAGCAAAGAGCTTTGTGTGTAGCACTGAGACGCAGAAAAGACGTGTGTGCAGGTGGAGGGAAGAGGGAAGTGTGGATCCATACTTGCGCTGCGTCTCAGGAGAGAAGCCCACCATCTCCATGGACTGCTTGAGGCGAGCGAACTCGTGCTCCTCGTCCACCCCTTCTAGAATGTAGCACTCACTCTGCAACACCAACATCAACACAACAACTTCATCACACAGACAACTCGTGACCCCCCATCCACCCCTTCCAGGCAGCAACTTCCCACTTCCGACTCAGCACCATCAACGACCCAACCTATCATGATGTGCACCAAGAGAGACAAGACAGTATTTAAAGCTAAAGGAAGGAAGGATGGAATTTGCACACACAGACTCAGAGAGAGCGAGAGAGAGAGAGAGAGAGGGAGAGAGAGGGAGAGAGGGGAAGGAAGTGGGGACGAGAGGATCGGAAAAAAATATTGTACAAGGATTGTAGTTTAGGTTTAGTCAAACCTGTCTAACGGGGATGGTGGGTGTGGGTGGGTGTGTGTGTGTTGGGGGGGGGGGGGGGAGGGGGAGACCTCCAGAAAAGAAGCAGAAAAAAAACAGGGAGAGAACAGGAAAGCATCCAAATGGGAAACAACTTGGGACGGAAAGGCGATTAAAAACAAAAGCCCACAAAGTTGAAAAGCAACGTAACATATTATTTAGTATGCACAGTATCACTATCCTAGGAGCGTCCACCAGTCACCAAGTAACACAGTAACTGATAACACCGACGGAATATGCAGTTGAATGTGTGTGTGTGTGTGTGTGTTGGGGGGGTGGGGGTGGGGGTTAACAGAAGAAAGGCAAGTTGATAATTCGTTCAAGCATTGTCTGTTGCCAATGTGCGTTCACGGTGGTGTCGTGCTTTCACTCCAGCACGACAGCATTGGTCAGGCGCGGGTCGCCATTGGTCACGGGTGGGGGTCCCAACGTCACGCGCTGTGCAGGGGCGTGACCGACGGCCCCGTGCTCTGCTGTCCGTGCTTAATTAAGCTTGTAGCACCACAGACTCAGTGTAGCAGTTTGGGTCCTGCACTAAAGCGTGAAATCTATTAACAGTTCAGTTTTGTCTGTGAGCTGTAATCTGAAACGTGCACTCGCATCGCGGCTTGCTTCTTCACTGTTTGAGTACACACACACACACACACACACACACACACACACTGGCACACACACACACACACACACACACACACACACACACACACACACACGCCACACACACACACACACACACACACTGGCACACACACACACGACCACCTCTCCATCAGGAGTAGCCCCAATCACCATTCTAATTAATTCTGCAACTATTGCGTCTTTCCGCAGTTCTGCACTGCGCTGACTTCCCGCTGCCTGAGCGAGGTTTCTACCCGAGCCGCACATGCTGCACGCACACCACTGACTAGCTCGGCGCCCCTGTACACACAGCACTAACGGACCTGTACCTCTGTCGGTCCGCGGCCGAGACTAGGCAGGAGCCGGTCTGGCCTAGCGGTAAGGCGTTAGGCTGGTAAGCGGAAGGACCTCGGTTCGATACCGCTTCGGCTCGCCTTTCTCTTCAAAAAGGTTGTGGTTTGTGGACACCGTCCTGTGACTTTGTCCATCACTTCCTACTGGAACATTAAAATGGCTCTGATCGCTGCCCATCTTAATGCAGGAGTCATTCTGGCGGTGACAGTGTAGCGATAAGTATATAATCTACCTCAGTCTCCTTCCACCTCCATACCCCCTTACCCCCCTTCTCCCCGTCCCTAATAAGCCGTACGGTTTCTGTGGACGTTAAGCATCATGTCTGCATTACACCTCCGTACCCCCTTCTCCCCGTCCCTAATAAGCCGTACGGTTTCTGTGGACGTTAGGCATCATGTTTGCATTACACCTCCGTACCCCCTTCTCCCCGTCCCTAATAAGCCGTACGGTTTCTGTGGACGTTAGGCATCATGTTTGCATTACACCTCCGTACCCCCTTCTCCCCGTCCCTAATAAGCCGTACGGTTTCTGTGGACGTTAGGCATCATGTTTGCATTACACCTCCGTACCCCCTTCTCCCCGTCCCTAATAAGCCGTACGGTTTCTGTGGACGTTAAGCACCATGTTTAGCGGTCTGCACGGGCCGTACCCTGCTGCACACACCGCCCGTTTTCAACACGAGTCACGTCCCTGCCCATTCCCACCCTCATCCATCCGCCAGCGCCAGAGGAGCTCGGCGGCCTCACAGGCGTTTCTATCTCCCATCTTCCAACACCTCCCCCCATACGCCCCCCATCCCCCCCCACCCCCACCCCACCCGGCAGATAACCCCGCAAGACGCAGAAGGGCCTGTGGCAGCTTTATCCGGTCTCCCTCCACAGAACACGGCCGGAGACAATCTCGGGGCGCGACTGCAGGCTGCTGTTCGGGCCTGGCGCCGCTAGCTGGCTCCCGCTGGCTGCCAGCAATTAAAGTTACTTAATTCAAAGTGAGCTGTTGCCTGGTCAGAGCTCAGGAGCCGGTTTGGCCTAGTGGTAAGGCGTTAGGCTGGTAAGCGGGAGGACCACGGTTCGATACCGCTTCGGCTCTCCTTTCTCTTCAGAAAGGTTGCGGTTTGTGGACGCTGTCCTGTGACTTTGTCCACCACTTCCTGCTGAAACATTAAAATGGCTCTCATCGCTGCCCATCTTAATGCAGGAGTCGTTCTGGTGGTGACAGTGTAGCGATAGTAATAATCTCCCTCTTCCCCCACCTCCATACCCCCTCCCCCCCCGTCCCTAATAAGCCTCGTGGTTTCTGTGGACGTTAAGCACCATGTTTACTTACTTAGAGCTCAGGAGCTGTGTGAAAGTCGAGGTGGCCGTCATCGGCTCCCGTCCCTAATAAGCCTACGGTTTCTGTGGACGTAAAGCAACACTCAACTCAAGTTGCGTGGAGGCTTTATGCCCACCCAGTGGAAACAGGCCGCACTGCAGTGGGAACTGTGACGTATCGATGGACGTGGGTTGGAGTGTCGGAGTGGGAACTGTGAGGTATCGATGGACGTGGGTTGGAGTGTCGGAGTGGGAACTGTGAGGTATCGATGGACGTGGGTTGGAGTGTCGGAGTGGGAACTGTGAGGTATCGATGGACGTGGGTTGGAGTGTCGGAGTGGGAACTGTGAGGTATCGATGGACGTGGGTTGGAGTGTCGGAGTGGGAACTGTGAGGATCGATGGACGTGGGTTGAGGTGTCGGAGTGGGAACTGTGAGGTATCGATGGACGTGGGTTGAGGTGTCGGAGTGGGAACTGTGAGGTATCGATGGACGTGGGTTGAGGTGTCGGAGTGGGAACTGTGAGGTATCGATGGACGTGGGTTGAGGTGTCGGAGTGGGAACTGTGAGGTATCGATGGACGTGGGTTGGAGTGTCGGAGTGGGAACTGTGAGGTATCGATGGACGTGGGTTGAGGTGTCGGAGTGGGAACTGTGAGGTATCGATGGACGTGGGTTGAGGTGTCGGAGTGGGAACTGTGAGGTATCGATGGACGTGGGTTGGGGTGTCGGAGTGGCAACTGTGAGGTATTGATGGACGTGGGTTGGGGGGCGGGGGGGGGGGGGCGGGGGTAAGTAACTTGGTGTTTTACGCCCAGTCAACCTTTGCGGTTATATCAGGGCGAAGGGGGTGGGGGGGTGGGGAGGGGGTGGGGGTGGGGAGGGACTAAATTTGACTGTACAACAACAAAAGCACGGAAACGTTCTTGATCCGTTTTACAAAATTCTAAGAGACACAAAACAATCAAAGAACTCAACGCAACGAATGGTAGTGAAAAACAAAACAACAACAACAGCAACAAAAACATCCCCACAGGAGCAAAGCGGACAAAAAAAAATCCGCAACGTCTAAGCAGATGGGGGGGGGGGGAAGAAGATGGGGGAGAAGACGGGGGGGGGGGGGGGAGTGAGAAGAGAAGAGGAGAAAGAGGGAAAGAGAGAGACTGGGGGAGAGAGAGAGAGAGAGGAGAGAGAGGGAGAGAGAGAGAGAGAGAAGGAGAGAAGAGACAGACAGACAGACAGACAGACAGACAGACAGAGCTGGGGGCAGGCGTACATGGCACACAGCGGGGCACAGAGCCAGCGGTATATATACCTCCCTCTCTCCCCAACTCCATTCAATTAAGAGATCGATGTTTGGTTTTCCTGTCCGCCGGCCCCACAGTACGGCGGCCAATACCAACAAGCGGCAACTGGGAATAGAAGCCGAGGTGATGGGGGATGTGGGGCGGGCGAAGGCTGCAGGATCAACACACGTCCCTCTCCCCAAAACAACGACGGCAGCTTTCACTTCACACCACGGCCAGCAGCAACCACTTCAGGCCCTCGTCCAGTGCGGCCACACAGAAAGCACTGGAACCGCTGGGGGCGGCCACCCACGGGGAGCGAGTGTGTGTGTCCCTGGGCTACAGAGCTACGTCCACTTCGGGTATTTAAAGAGAAACGGTCTTGTATAAGGAGTCAGGGTTCAGGAGCTGTGTGAGAGTCGAGGTGGCCGTCCTGGACTGTCCGTCCTAACGAGCCTTCTGGTTTCCGTGGACGTAAAGATTTATTGCACCGTGCTTCGGCATTGGTCACAGCTTGTCCCTAATATGTCAACTGACATCTGAGGACATAAAGCATCACTTCATCATCAGTATA
The DNA here is from genome assembly GCA_018857735.1 of Alviniconcha marisindica. Lineage (NCBI taxonomy): Eukaryota > Metazoa > Mollusca > Gastropoda > Provannidae > Alviniconcha > Alviniconcha marisindica. The sequence continues at coordinate 172,356 of JABMCL010002520.1, forward strand.
AGGAGTCAGGGTCTTGGATACAGAGTCAGGGTCTTGGATACAGAGTCATGGTCTCGGGTACAGAGTCAGGGTCCTGGATACAGAGTCAGAGTCTTGGATACAGAGTCAAGGTCTTAAGGGTCTTGGATATGGAGTCAGGGTCTTGGATACAGAGTCAGGGGTCTTGGATACAGAGTCAGGGGTCTTGTATCCAAGAGCTACAGGTCAGGGTCTTGGATACAGAGTCAGGGGTCTTGTATCCAAGAGCTACAGGTCAGGGTCTTGGATACAGAGTCAGGGTTTTGGATAAAGAGTCAGGCTCTTGGATACAGAGTCAGGGTCTTAAATACAGAGTCAGGGTCTTAAAGGTCTTGGATACAGTAAGGGGTCTTGGATACAGAGTCAAGGTCTTGGATAAAGAGTCAGGGTCTTAAGTCAGGGTCTTGGACACAGAGTCAGGGTCCTGGATACAGAGTCTGGGTCTTGGATAAAGAGTCAGGGTCTTGGATAAAGTCAGGGTCTTGAATAAACAGTCAGGGTCTTAGGAGTCTTGGATACAGAGTCAGGGTCTCGGATAAAGAGTCGGGATCTTGGATGTGGTCTTGCATAAAGAGCCTGGGTCTTGAAGCGCTGGCTGTAGTACCTACTACTGAGCCAGTCTGGTACCGCGGTAACGCGCTGCAAGGCTGGTAAGCCAACGGACGTAGGTTTGACTGAGTCCGCCTCAGCTCTCCGCTGTCTTCAAAAGTTGGGGTTGGTTACAGTGTAGACACCGTCACGGGACTTCCTCCTCACAACTATCAAACATTAACATCTCTCACATCGATGCCCGTCTTACTGCAGAGTAATTCTGATGGTGTGACCGTCATTTTAGCGTTTGGTTTACTCTCTGTCTCTGTCTCTCTCTCTCTGTCTCTCTCTCTCTCTGCCTCTCTCTCTCTGTCTCTGTCTGTCTGTCTGTCTGTCTGTCTGTCTGTCTGTCTGTCTGTCTCTCTCTCTCTCTCTCTCTCTCTCTCTCTCTCTCTCTCTCTCTTACTCACTCTCTCTCCACACACACACACACACACACACACACCACCCACAACACAACTCACAACACACACACACACACACACACACACACACACACACATCTTATCACACACGCACACCACCACACACACACACACACACACACACACACCTACGCGCACACACACACACACACAGCACCACCCACACACACACACACACACACACACACACACACACACACACACACACACACACACACACACATCACACACACACACACACACACACACACACACACACGACACGCACCACGCACCACTCACGCACACACACACGCACGCACGCGCGCGTACGCACGCACACACACACACACACACACACACACACACACACACACACACACACACACACACACACCACCCACGCACCCATCAATTCCTTCATCAATACGTCAACAAAACGCACAGCAGCAGCCGAAACAGCTCCGGGAGACTTGTCGGGAACGAGGCGGTGACCCATTTCCACTTCACCCCTCCCACAAAGACTCCACCTGACAGCCGCCCCACAAAACCGCAACAACAAAGACAAAAAACCCACACACAAAAAACCTCCCTGTGACCCAGGCGTCGACTTCGCTTGCTCCCAACGATGGTAAAGAACTCCCCCCCCCCCCCCCCCCCCCCCGCCCCCCAATCACCCACCCCCTTTCTCCCGCCCCCACACACCCCGCCCCCCTTCCCCCTTCCCCCAACTTGTCTTGCCTTCCAGACCTGCCGGGAGGAGGAGATAGCCGCCAGATAAAGCAGAGCAGGAGGAACAAAAGGGCGACCTCACGTACCTGTATGCACGGCTACTGTTTTATCTACATGTTGTGGCATGCTTCTTCCCCCCTCTCTCTCTTAGATCGTTTCCCAGATTGGAAGGATTTTGTCCGCCTGGGGTGTTTTCCGAGAGCGGATCGGGTGGTGGTTTTGTTTGGAATCGGCTGATTGTGACTCACAGGTCTTTGACTGAGATGGTGCTAAAAAAAAAAAAAGGTTAAGAGTATCCCACGTCTGTCCAGAAAGACGGGCTTCGGTCTGTCACAGGCACCCGACAAAGTGCGCTATTTCATTCGGCACTATCACACAGGCACACATCACACTCAGACAACACACACACACTCGCACATACACGCGCGCGCGCACACAGACCCCCCCCCCACACACACACACACACAGAGTCCGATTTGCTGTAAGACTGCCGGAGGTAGCAATTAATTCATGAGCAGGCGCCAAGCGACTGTGACATCGATATTCTCTGCAATACTTTTGTGGTCTGTCGACAGGACATCCAACCCACATCACCGACAAGCTGCTCTCTCTGCCCCCCGCCCCCCTTCCCCCTGTCCCGACACCTCGGGCTCTTCTCAAAGGTTTTACATGTATAATCAGAGTGGAGGTGTTTCAACGCCCCCCCCCCCCACACACACACACAAACCAACAACAACGTTCTCAACTCAGAGAACTGTTCCAAACAGACAAAACCGCTGCCCAAAATAAACACAGATCCTGACACTACATGGACATAAACATTAGTATGCAGCGCCACGTGTTGGCAGCTTTAACCCCCCTTCCCCCATTCCCTCCCTCCCCCCACCCCCACACCCCCTACCCCCACCCCTCCCCGCGACGCTGTAGACATCCTCCGGGCACCCGGCGGTGGTGCCGGTCAAGACGAGGGTACATCAGAAGCCGGGTTCCATGTTGCTTTACGTCCACGGAAACCATGAGGCTCGTTAGGACGGCGACCTCGACTCTCACACAGCTCCTGAACTATGTTCTAGCCTCTACGTAAACTTGATGCTTAACGTCCACAGAAACCGTAAGGCTTATTAGGGACGGGGAGAAGGGGGGGGGGGTATGGAGGTGGGGGACGAGGGAGATTATATACCTATCGCTACACTGTCACCACAAGAATGATTCCTGCATTAAGATGGGCAGCGATGAGAGCCATTTTAATGTTTCAGTAGGAAGTGATGGACAAAGTCACAGAGAGTGTCCACAAACCACAACCTTTCTGAAGAGAAAGGAGAGCCGAAGCGGTATCGAACCGAGGTCCTTCCGCTTACCAGCCTAACGCCTTACCGCTAGGCCAAACCGGCTGACGTTCTAGCCTCTTCGCTCGGTGTCCCCTTTAACCACCCATTAATCCCAGGCCAGGACCCCCACCGCAGACGACGGTCCAACACCTGCTGCTGTCCCCGCCGGCTCGTGCCCTACGCCTGCCGTCCCTACGACGGAATAATCTGCAGTAGCTTCCTTCTCCTTGTTGTTCCTACGACCCCTTACTGGCCCGGCCCACAGAAGGCAGGGCGCCGCTCGCGCTGAGGAAAGCCAGCTTCCACACAGTCGCGCTACCCTGACGTCGTGGGTTCGATTCCGGGCCGGCGCGGCGGGACAACTTTCCTCTCCATGGTCAACCACCTGTGCTGACTCTTGTATCGGTATCCGCTCCTCCTCCGCGTTACCGCAGCAGCACGTACAAAGTCCCGGTCATTCTGCCAAAAGTGCTGGTGGCATGTTACAGCTAAACCCTGCCTTTGTGGCTTCCAATAAAGCTGTAAACTGGTTTATGTTGAGGTTGCACGGTGTACACACATAACGCGCGGAAATTCTATCGTCTCTCCACCCCCCACCACCCGTCCTTGAATTTCTGGATTATTAGTGGTATAGAAACGAGGGCAGATAAGTCTGTCAGCCTTTGTGCTGTATCTGTACCGTTCAATCACCACCGCCTCCCTCCTCCCCCCCCCCCCCCCCCCCCACACACACACCTGTCTTGAAATGCAGCGTTGCTCTTGAATAACTAACTATACAGCGAATGAAAGAACCGACTGCAGAGTCCTATCCTACCCCACTTCCATCTCCCTGATCAGCTTCTCACTCCGTCACTTCCCTGCTTCGTCCTGACGTCACCCTACGCTGTTGACGGGACGTTAACATCCAAGAACTTAACTAGCTGACCCACTTCCCTGCTTCGTCTGACGTCACCCTACGCTGCTGACGGGACGTTAACATCCAAGAACGTAACTAGCTGACCCACTTCCCTGTTTCGTCTGACGTCACCCTACGTTGTTGACGGGACGTCAACACCCAAGAACTAACTTAACTGGCTAACTCCCCTGCTTCGTCCTGACGTCACCGACGTCAACACCCAAGAACTAACTTAACAAGCTAACTCCCCTGCTTCGTCCTGACGTCGCCCTACGCTGTTGGCGAGACGTTAACACCCAAGATCTAACTGACGTCCCTGTTTCCAGCCGAAGCGACAGAGTTCAGGAGCTGCGCGAGAGTCGAGGTGGCCGTCCTGGGCTGTCCGTCCTAACGAACCTTACGGTTTCTGTGGACGTAAAGCAACACTGAACCGTGCTTCGGCATTGGTCTCAGCTTGTCCCTAATACGTCAACCGACGTCCGAGGACAAGAAGCTCTGAATCGTCATCTGCCGAAGCGTGCAATCCGTGCACGAGCTGTTAAGTCACGCACACTCAGACCGACACGCCGCATCGTCCTCGCGTCGGCTGACGCAAGCTGTTGCTGTCTCGGCTTACGCGGCGTGTCCATAATCAATGTGGCGGCGAGGACCTCGTGCACGTACGTAAGCCAACAGGGATCTGTCCCAGCACAGTAGCCGGGTTTGGCCTAGCGGTAAGGCGTTAGGTTGGTAAGCGGAAGGACCTCGGTTCGATACCGCTTCGGCTCTCCTTTCTCTTCAGAAAGGTTGTGGTTTGTGGACACTGTCTTGTGACTTTGTCCATCACTTCCTACTGAAACATTAAAAGGGAGGGAGAGAGAGGGGGAGAGAAACTCGAACTCGAAAACTTTAATACTCAAAGAAAGTAGCGTTAGGTCCATTTGGACCTACCTAACAGCCAGTCCTTGCCGCAGAGAGAGAAACAGAGAGAGACAGAGACAGATTTGAATTTGATCAATACAACGGGTCATGTTCTTACCCGAAGTCACTTTGGACAAAGTGTACATGGGTAAAACAGCATGAGTAAATGCGACTGGACATCAAAATCCAATTATTCATTGCCCCAGCCTCCTCTACGCCCAACCTCCGTTCCCGCTCGTCCTGAGGTGACCCAGTGCTTGACCAACAGAAAGCATCATACCCAACACAGCCTTGTTCATCTCCCCGGGTCAGCCATCCATCACCACTTCCCTTTTCCGAGAATCCCTTCAGGCAAGAGGACCGTGTAGTGTGCACTTGGTGTTGGGGCGAAGGCAAGGGATGAACGCGCGGCGTTGAGCTGTTTCTCACGACGACGACACACACACACGGGCCCCAGTCAGCAGGAAGGCGAAGGAGTGAGTTTTTCCTGCTTAACGTCCACGGAGGCGAGAAGGCCTATTGGGGACGGGCGGTTAGGGAAAGTAAGTAAACATGGTACTTAACGTCCACAGAAACCATAAGGCTTATTAGGGACGGGGAGAAGGGTTGGGGGGGGGGGGGGAGAGGGAGATCATATACCTATCGCTACACTGTCACCACCAGAATGACTTCTGCATTGAGATGAGCAGCGATGAGAGCCATTATAATGTTTCATAATTGCGAGGGACAAAAGTCACAAGACAGTGTCGACAAACGACAGCTTTTGAAGTGAAAAGCGAGCCGAAGCAGATTCGAACCGAGGTCCCTCTGCTTACCAGCCTAACGCCTTACCGCTAGGCCAAACCGGCTCACTAAGGCGAGGGAGCTAGGCATGGACCTATATATACAGGTCCATGGAGCTAGGCGTCTTGTCATAGTCCAGGAGCTGTGTGAAAGTCGAGGTGGCCGTCCTGGGCTTTCCGTCCTAATGAGCCTGACGGTTTCTGTGGACGTAAAGCAACACTGAACCGTGCTTACGCATTGGTCACAGTTTGTCCCTAATATGTCAACCGACATCCGAGGACATGAAGCTCTACATCACCACCACTAGGCGTCTTGTGAGCCGGTCTGGCCTAGCGGTAAGGCGTTAGGCTGGTAAGCGGAAGGACCTCGGTTCGATACCGCTTCGGCGCTCCTTTCTCTTCAGAAAGGTTGTGGTTTGTGGACACCGTCTTGTGACTTTGTCCATCACTTCCTACTGAACATTCTGAATGGCTCTCACCGCTGCCCATCTTAATGCTTGAATCATTCTGGTGGTGACAGTGTAGCGATAGGTATATAATCTCCCTCTTCCCCCACCTCCATACCCCCCCCCCCCCCCCCCTCCCTTCTCCCCGTCCCTAATAAGCCTTGTGGTTTGTGTGGACGTTAAGCACCAGGTTTACTTTGCCAGGCGTCTGCTCGTCTCATCGACGACAAGGCACTACGGACCCAGACCGAGGCGACTGCAGCTCCTCTCAGTGTGCTCGCCGTCACCCTTCTGACCGGACCTGCCTGCCTGCCTCTCTACTCTACTCGCCCTCACGCCACCCTGCGTTGCTGTTGAGTGTCGCTTTACGTCCACAGAAACCGTGGGCTTATTAGGGACGGGAGCCCAGGACGCCACTTCCACTTTCACACAGCTCCTGAACTCTGCTAGCCTCTGATGATGATCGTAGAGCTTCATGTCCTCGGATGTCGGTTGACGTATTAGGGACAAATTGTGACCGATGCGTGAGCATGGTTCAGTGTTGCTTTACGTCCACAGAAACCACGAGGCTCGTTAGGACGGGGAGCCCGGGACGGCCACCTCGACTTTCACACTGCTCCTGAACTCTGCGACCCTGTGTAACTGACAGGACTTTATAATCGAAATATCCCCCCCCCCCCCCCCCCCCCCCCTCTCTCTTTCCATTCGTCCTGGGGTGGCCCTGTGGGGTTGACAGGGCGTTAAATGCAGTTCCTCCCTCCCCCCCCCCCCCCCCCCCCACCTCCTACTCCGACTCTCCTTCTCTTCGGCCTGAGATGACTGTGGTTGACAGAGGCATCAAAATCAAATGACTGTCTCCCCCCACCCCATCCCCACCTCTCTCTCTCTCTCTCTCTGTCTCTCTCTGAGCGGGGTCGCTTCATTTCTACGTCCGTGGTGTCCTGTACTGTGAAGACGATGTGAGCGGACAGGGTGCGTGCTGGGATCTGCTTACCTGGGACAGGTATCTGTAGTCCTCGGGCTTGGACAGGTGCAAGGCCTCCCTCTCCTTGTCGTCCGCCCCCGCCAGCATGTAGTAGAACACGTGGTAGTTCCTGCCACACAACACCACAGACTGTCACCATCGCGCCCCAGCCAGCACCATTTAAACACACGTTGCATGGAAACACAAACAACGACACGAGGAAATAGAGGCGAGGCTTTAGATGGTGAGGTTGCATATCAAATGCAAATGTGTGCGTGCGTGCGTGCGTGTTTGTGTTTGAGTGAGTGTGCGTGCGTGCGTGCGTGCGTGCGTGCGTGCGTGCGTGTGCGTGTGTGTGTACGTACATTGTTATTGTTAAGTATTTTCGTTTTTGTATTTCGTCGGGTTTTTAGCTCCATATTCTACTGAACTGTTATGTTTTACTGTAAAATGTATTGAATGCTTTATGTAAATGACGAGCCAGAATGCAAAGTTCTCTACACAGAGACAATAAAGTTGTATTGTACTGTATTGTATCGTACGCAGCAGAAGTGTGTATTTTCCTGTTTTCTGATTTATTCCCCTGAAAACAATTAGTCTGTTCAACCCCAGTTCATTCTGGAAGCATAAAGCAAAGGCACAAACAACACTGGGCACATACATTAAACGCTTTACATACTTGATATATTTACATAGGCTTTACACACAGGCGACGTTCAGGCTCTCTCCTCCCTCCCTCACACACACGCGCGCACGCAAACGCAACCACGCCCAAAACGGTCAATAAAAAGCACATGCACCTCAGTATTTACATTTCACCTAAGTACAGCTGACAGAAGTACATTTTCTTGAGGGAACCTCCAAACAGTATTTATTGTCTGTATATGTACATATTACTGACACAATTCCCACGTTGGTTGTTCAGCTACTAGGACGGGTACATACATATTACTGACACAATTCCCACGTTGGTTGTTCAGCTACTAGGACGGGTACATACATATTACTGACACAATTCCCACGTTGGCTGTTCAGCTGACTAGGACGGGTACATACATATTACTGACACAATTCCCACGTTGGCTGTTCAGTGACGAGGACGGGTACATACATATTACTGACACAATTCCCACGTTGGTTGTTCAGCTACTAGGACGGGTACATACATATTACTGACACAATTCCCACGTTGGCTGTTCAGTGACGAGGACGGGTACATACATATTACTGACACAATTCCCACGTTGGTTGTTCAGCTACTAGGACGGGTACAAAACATATTACTGACACAATTCCCACGTTGGTTGTTCAGCGACTAGGACGGGTACATATACATATTACTGACACAATTCCCACGTTGGCTGTTCAGTGACGAGGACGGGTACATACATATTACTGACACAATTCCCACGTTGGTTGTTCAGCTACTAGGACGGGTACATACATATTACTGACACAATTCCCACGTTGGTTGTTCAGCTACTAGGACGGGTACATACATATTACTGACACAATTCCCACGTTGGCTGTTCAGTGACGAGGACGGGTACATACATATTACTGACACAATTCCCACGTTGGCTGTTCAGTGACGAGGACGGGTACATACATATTACTGACACAATTCCCACGTTGGTTGTTCAGCTACTAGGACGGGTACATACATATTACTGACACAATTCCCACGTTGGTTGTTCAGCTACTAGGACGGGTACATATACATATTACTGACACAATTCCCACGTTGGCTGTTCAGTGACGAGGACGGGTACATACATATTACTGACACAATTCCCACGTTGGTTGTTCAGCTACTAGGACGGGTACATACATATTACTGACACAATTCCCACGTTGGTTGTTCAGCTACTAGGACGGGTACATACATATTACTGACACAATTCCCACGTTGGTTGTTCAGCGACTAGGACGGGTACATACATATTACTGACACAATTCCCACGTTGGTTGTTCAGCTGACTAGGACGGGTACATACATATTACTGACACAATTCCCACGTTGGTTGTTCAGCTACAGGACGGGTACATACATATTACTGACACAATTCCCACGTTGGTTGTTCAGCTACTAGGACGGGTACATACATATTACTGACACAATTCCCACGTTGGCTGTTCAGCTACTAGGACGGGTACATACATATTACTGACACAATTCCCACGTTGGCATGTTCAGCTACTAGGACGGGTAATACATATTACTGACACAATTCCCACGTTGGCTGTTCGTGACTAGGACGGGTACATACATATTACGACACAATTCCCAGTTGGTTGTTCAGCTACTAGGACGGGTACAAAACATATTACTGACAAAATTCCCACGTTGGCTGTTCGGTACAGGACGGGTACATACATATTACTGACACAATCCCACGTTGGTTGTTCAGCTACTAGGACGGGTACATACATATTACTGACACAATTCCCACGTTGGTTGTTCAGTGACGAGGACGGGTACATACATATTACTGACACAATTCTCACGTTGGTTGTTTAGTGACGAAGAGAAGGACGAGCAAGTTAGGACCAGGCAGACAAGCAACAGAAGGATGGCAGCTGCGTTGACTTTCTGCGTCTGTTAGCTGGTTATGCTGGCGAAGCTCACGCTTGTTTAAGCTTGTTTAACGCCGAGTCATTTCCGACGAGGTAGTGGTGGGGACCCAGGTCCCAGGAGTAAGTAAGTAAGTAAACCTGGTGCTTAACGTCCACAGAAACCGTAAAGCTTATCAGGGACGGGGAGAAGGGGGATTATATACATATCGCTACACTGTCACCCTCAGAATGACTCCTGCATTAAGATGGGCAGCGATGAGAGCCATTTTAATGTTTCATTAATTGTGAGGGACACAGTCACAAGACAGTGTCCACAGACCACAACTTTTGAAGAGAAAGGAGAGCCGAAGCGAATTCGAACCGAGGTCCTTCCGCTTACCGGCCTAACGCCTTACCGCTGGGCCACACCGGCTCACGCCCAGGAGGTGGGGGAAGAGGGCATTAAGACGGACACGAATGAGAGCTGTTTTCATGCTTCATTGACCGTGACGGGCATAGTCACAAACAC
>JABMCL010002520.1:185000-190000 GCA_018857735.1 Alviniconcha marisindica
GGCACCCCGTAATCCCCCCCCCCCCCCCCCCCCCCCAACTACCACGCACGAATCCAGGTTTTCTGTTTTGCCTTCCCCAAACTAGACTGACAAGGAGGAAGTAGGCTGAAATTACCGGATTGTGAAATTGGAAAAGGACACGAATACCTCTGCAGAGTAGTAGCTGTAGCTAGTAGGGACGCAAGGTGCCCGCTGGTTGCAGACTTCAAAGCGTTTAGCCCTACGGCACTCCAAAACGTTTGGGAAAGGGGAGGGAGACGGGGGAGGGTAAGTAAACTGGTGTTTTACGCCCAATCAACGCGGTTATATCAGGGCGATACCGGGGTTGGGGAGGGGGGGGGGGGTGTTTTTTGAGGCATGGGGGGATTGGGATTTTGCCATCATCTGTCCATCGCGGGGAGAGTCTGACTTCAGCAACCTTATCCAGGTGGGGGGGGGGGGGGGGGGTCAAAACAGACAGTTCCACACTGCTTTCCAGTCGGACGTGTGCATAGAGGGGGAGGGGCGGAGAGGAGGGGGGTGGGGGGTGGGGGGTGTCAAAACAGATCACAGTTCCACACTGCTCTCCAGTCGGACGGGCGCATGAAGGGCGGGCCGCTGAGCTATCGCAGAATCAGATCCAACCCCACAGGCAGCCAGTCAGCGAGAGGCCAGGCCGGCTGAGCGGAGACCCCTGGGGTCATGCGTGACCTCCACTTGCCCGGACTGGTCAGTTCTCGTCACCACCTCTGACCCCCCCTCCACAGACAGAGCTACTCCTCTGACCCTCCTCCACTTCACGAAAGCCAGCAACGGGATTGGGAGAAAAAAGAAAGAAAAAGAAAAAAGTCCAATAAATTCAGAAGGTAGAAATTAGGCAGAATGCCTGGAAGCAGGCCAAGCACGCAAGGCTGTCAATCGGACAGTCTCCAGGCTCTAAAGCCGCAGGCAGCCTTGGGTAGCTCTGGGCTCAGCGTCCTCAAACCTGTAGCCGGAAGCCGAAGTGGTGCTGTAAAAGCGAAGAGCCCTGCAGCCGGAAGCCGAAGGGGTGCGGTAAAAGCGAAGAGCCCTGCAGCCGGAAGCCGAAGGGTGCGGTAAAAGCGAAGAGCCCTGCAGCCGGAAGCCGAAGGGTGCGGTAAAAGCGAAGAGCCCTGCAGCCGGAAGCCGAAGGGGTGCGGTAAAAGCGAAGAGCCCTGCAGCCGGAAGCCAAAGGGGTGCTGTAAAAGCGAAGAGCCCTGCAGCCGGAAGCCAAAGGGGTGCTGTAAAAGCGAAGAGCCCTGAACGATAGCGAGACGGTGTCGCCACAGCGCTGAAGGAAAGTCTCGTGGTGTGGTGAAAACAGACAGTCAGCGGATCACTCTGGTCCACGGCAACACGGCCGTTGGAAGCAGAGACTGAGTAGTAGTAGTAGTAGTAGTAGTAGTAGTAGTAATTGGATTTTAGGGTCACCTCAGGACAGTCAAACTCTGGTCATAAGCAAATACACATTTCTAAACTCTTCTCACATATATATATATATATTATATATTATATATATATATATATATATATATATATAATATATATATAAACCCTCTGTCAAGTCAGTCTGCAAAACCGATCTAAACGTGGGGGCAAAGATCCAGACGCCAAGGCCACAGATCTAAACGCGAGGGCAAAGATCCAGACGCCAAGGCCACAGATCTAAACGTGGGGGCAAAGATCCAGACGCCAAGGCCACAGATCTAAACGCGGGGGCAAAGATCCAGACGCCAAGGCCACAGATCCAGACGCCAAGGCCACAGATCTAAACGCGGGGGCAAAGATCCAAACGCCAAGGCCACAGATCTAAACGCGGGGGCAAAGATCCAGACGCCAAGGCCACAGATCTAAACGCCAAGGCCACAGATCTAAACGCCAAGGCCACAGATCTAAACGCGGGGCCACAGAGCTGCCCTAACCTTCCGACATCAAAGGCTGCCGAGCTGCAGATTCAGCGGACGCACGTGCAGGTAGCGCCCCCTGCAGGACAGGGAATTAGATTAGAGCCGTGATTAGACGGCATCGCTGCAGCGACGGCGGAATTAGATTAGCGCCGTAGTTGCCTCCCTTGTCGCGGCGGCCGTTAGGAGTTGAGATTATTGGCCCGGTAAGGCAGTAGGTCCATGGACTGCAACGCCGCGGTTGCACTGCGAGTACCGACCGAGAGATGCCGGAACCAGTACCGCCATTAGATAAGACTGCCGTGTTTCTGCGGGAGCACAGATACAGGAATTCGATTCGCACCGGAGTCAGATGGACTCTACCGCTGCTGCAGCACAGCTACAGGACAGGAAAACAGCATAGCTCAACCAAAAGCAGATAAGTGTCTTAGTTCTATGTCTCATTTTTATTTATTTTTTCTATTTTTTATTTTTTTTTATTTTTTCCATTTCATCGTGTTTCATCGTTTAATTGTTGCAAGTGCCGTTTTGTAGCTTGATAAAAGGGATTACCCCGAAAATTCGCACGTTGTGTTTTGTCCTAATCAAGCAGCGTTCTTTTCAAGCTTTTGCGTGTTAGGATCACAGATACAGGGGATACATTCGTACTGTAATCAGATGAATACTATCGCTGTGGAACCTTGGCAGTGCGTGTGAATTCTCTGCACTCCGTACCATGGCACTCCAGGAGACGAAACATCAATCGTCAAAGGTTCAGCAGTCCAGAAGACCTACGATTGATATCGTCAAGGGTACAGCAGTCCAAAAGACCTAGGATTGATATCGTCAAGGGTACAGCAGTCCAAAAGACCTAGGATTGGTATCGTCAAGGGTACAGCAGTCCAAAAGACCTAGGGCTGATATCGTCAAAGGTACAGCAGTCCAAAAGACCTAGGATTGATATCGTCAAGGGTACAGCAGTCCAAAAGACCATGACTGATATCGTCAAGGGTACAGCAGTCCAAAAGACCATGACTAATATCGTGAAAGGTACAGCAATCCAAACGACCTAGGACTGATACCGTCAAAGGTACAGCAGTCCAAACGACCACGACTGATATCGTCAAAGGTACAGCAGTCCAAAAGACCTAGCACTGAGACGGTTAAAGTTCAGCAGTCCAAAAGATCTAGCACTGAGACGGTTAAAGTTCAGCAGTCCAAAGATCTAGCACTGAGACGGTTAAAGTTCAGCAGTCCAAAAGACCTAGCACTGAGACGGTTAAAGTTCAGCAGTCCAAAAGACCTAGCACTGAGACGGTTAAAGTTCAGCAGTCCAAAAGACCTGGGACTGAGACGGTTAAAGTTCAGCAGTCCAAAAGACCTAGCACTGAGACGGTTAAAGTTCAGCAGCCCAAAAGACCTGGGACTGAGAGTCGCTGTGGAGGATCTGAACCTGTGACCCGGGCCATGATGGCAACAGTCCAAGGCAGACCGGCTGGAGGCTAGGCCCCAGCGTTCCTGATCTGGGTGCCGAAGACTGAGCAGTTCGCAGCATCACGTCCGGAGCAAGCGAGAGAAGAGCCAGAGGCGGCAGGACACACGGACAAGGTGATACCTATCTAACCCCCCTTTCCTTCCGAAATTAGCTGAGGGGGGAGGGGGTGTGGGGGTGGGGGGTGCCGTTGGTTCAATGCCACGCACAACTGTTCCGCTGTCTGCGCATGTCATACCAGCTGAACACCGGCGGACCGGGAGGAAGTAAGTGTCACGTTTTACGACTCTTCGCAAATGAGAAAGGGGGAGGTAATCAGTCCGCCGTAGCATGCCTCTGTGGCAATGAAAAGGGGGCATTGATCACGCTGATTACTTGTCCTCTTTGGTAATGAGAAAGGGAGCCGTAAATACTTGCTCGTCTTATCGTTTCTGTCCTAATGAGAAGGGGCGGGGCACGCGCGCGCGCAACACACACAATCACGCGCGCGCTCACAACACACACAATCACGCGCGCGCTCACAACACACACAATCACGCGCACTCACAACACACACAATCACGCGCACTCACAACACACACAATCACGCGCACTTACAACACACACAATCACGCGCACTTACAACACACACAATCACGCGCACTTACAACACACACAATCACGCGCACACAACACACACAATCACGCGCACTCACAACACACACAATCACGCGCACTCACAACACACACAATCACGCGCACTCACAACACACACAATCACGCGCGCTCGCAAAGTAAAAAACAAACAAAATTTGTCGCCATGCGCGGGAAAGAAAACCTATATATATATATATCATCAGAGTTCAGGCGCTGTATGAAAGTCGAGGTGGCCGTCCTGGGCTTTCCGTCCTAACGAGCCTTATGGTTTCCCTGGACGTAAAGCAATACTGAACCATGCTCACGCACTGGTCTCAGCTTGTCCCTAGTATGTCAACTGACATCCGAGGACATTAAGCAACACAACAGCAGCAGCAACAGTAAGAGCATGCACCCCACAACCTTGCACCGTATTGCTACAGCTAAACAAAACAAAAAACGTAAGGTCGCCGCACAACGTGACTGATGTAGCAAGTTACGTATGCGGCTGACAGAAAACGTAAGATCGCCACAAAGTTGAGGCAGCTATTTCTGTATGACACACAGAGCAACTGTCACAGACCTGAGCAGCTCTGTCTCTAGCAGACGAAAAGTGGCTTGTCAGCAGCCAAGCTTGCAGAGAAGAAAACCTTATTACCAGTGTAGGCGCCGAAAAGTGACACAGCTGGGATATATAATTATACTCCCCTTTAAAAACAGCGGAAACCCCTGACGAAATACCACTCTAAAAACTAAGGGGGGGGGGGGGGGGGGGAGGGGGGGGGGGGGGGGCTTGAAGGAAAAAACAAAAAGGGGAGGGGGGGGGGGGGGGTCGGGCTGGGTTCAAGTTTAAAACGAAGCGCGGACAATTTACCAGACGATAACCAAGAAGTAGTAGGACAATTCACTACCAGCTATTGCTGTCAGCACTGACCGTCAGCATTGATTTTGAAAAGGTAGTCATCTTAACTATCCAGGTTATACGTGTGTGTGTGTGTGTGTGTGTGTGTGTG
>JABMCL010002520.1:195000-220000 GCA_018857735.1 Alviniconcha marisindica
GAGAAGAAAATTATTCCGCCGCTCCCGCAGGGATTCGAACCGTGATCTTTCAATCACGAGTCAGGCGCTCTGACCACTGAGCTATTCCCGCTCCCCAGTCCAAACAGTACTTCAGTCCAAACGGCGGGCGCTCACTGGCAGGCGAAGCGTAGCAGGCTGTATTTGGAAGGGACAGGTAGAAACCCACGCTGTGAGCCGTTTAAACCGTACAACTATGCTGACACACGACCCGTTTAAACCGTACAACTATGCTGACACACGACCCGTTTAAACCGTACAACTATGCTGACACACGACCCGTTTAAACCGTACAACTATGCTGACACACGACCCGTTTAAACCGTACAACTATGCTGACACACGACCCGTTTAAACCGTACAACTATGCTGACACGCGATCCGTTTGAGATCAGGTGCGGACGACCCGCCTCGACCATTACGGCCCAAACGGCTCGGCGCCTTTACAGTCGGCGCACACATCGGCAACACGCCACAGCCGCAGGCCACGCCACTGCGTCATGACGTCACTACTGCCGTGGCGTCTTTATCACAGCTCCTCGCTAATAAAAGTAATGTGAGCCGGTTTGGCCTAGCGGTAAGGCGTTAGGCTGGTAAGCGGAAGGACCTCGGTTCGATACCGCTTCGGCTCTCCTTTCTCTTCAAAAATTGTGGTTTGTGGACACTGTCTTGTGACTTTGTCCCTCACAATTAATGAAACATTAAAACGGCTCTCATCGTGCCCATCTTAATGCAGGTCATTCTGGTGGTGACAGCGTAGCGATAGGTATATACTCTCCCTCTTCCCCCACCTCCATACCCCCTTCCCCCCATTCTCCCCGTCCCTAATAAACCTTATGGTTTCTGTGGACGTTAAGCACCATGTTTACTTACTATAAAAGTAACTATATTTTATTTTTATTTTTAACGCCCAGTCAACCAGGACGGTAATATCAGGGCGATCGCAAATACGAGCGATAGGCGTTCGGCGAGGCAAATGAACCGTGACCAACGACTTTACACTTATCTTCCCAGCCCCCTCTCGTCGCCGTATCAATCGTTCCGATCGTAATATAATACGCACGGAGATGTGTGTTGTAAATGAGCTCTCGGTTTTAAGACGAGTCAGCTAGTCGAGCACTGAGCGGTCCGCCATTGTGTAAGCCCGCACCGACTGGCTAAAACAGCGCCTCACAACGCCCAGTTTACAACCGGTCCCGTCCTTTCCTCTGCTCTGGTCCTGAGGTGACCCTATCGGGCCGAGGGGACGAACTACTACACTGTCCATTAACAACACTGTCGGCAATATCCGCTTTTAGCCCCGTCGGTTCGCTGTCCTCAAATGGTTTGAGGATGCGTGTGTGCGTGTGCTTGTGTATAGCACTGGCATAGTACGGCATGAACTGATGTGAGGATATGCCAACATACTGCATACTTCAGGTTCATTCCGTCCACACACACACACACACACACACACACACATTCTCATACCATTTGAGGACCGTGAAAGACGGGGCTAAAACTGGACATTGCCACACTGTCCACACGCGTTGCCTGCGGCCGCGCGATTCGTTTACGCAACGTTACGTGGCGTGATTCTCACCTTGCACACGGGGCCACAAACACCTCGACGCGCTGCTCTTACGTGGCTTGCAACGTTACGTGGCGTGATTCTCACCTTGCACACGGAGCCACAAACACCTCGACGCGCTGCTCTTACGTGGCTTGCAACGTTACGTGGCGTGATTCTCACCTTGCACACGGAGCCACAAACACCTCGACGCGCTGCTCTTACGTGACTTGCAACGTTACGTGGCGTGATTCTCACCTTGCACACGGAGCCACAAACACCTCGACGCGCTGCTCTTACGTGACTTGCAACGTTACGTGGCGTGATTCTCACCTTTGGTGTTGTGCAGACCAGAGGAGCCACAAACACCTCGACGCGCTGCTCTTACGTGACTTGCAACGTTACGTGGCGTGACTCTCACCTTGCACACGGAGCCACAAACACCTCGACGCGCTGCTCTTACGTGACTTGCAACGTTACGTGGCGTGATTCTCACCTTGCACACGGAGCCACAAACACCTCGACGCCGCTCACGTGACTTGCAAGTGGTTTATTCACAGAAATTGCGCTGGAGGGTTAAACGGCGTGATTCATGCACACGGAAAAACACCTCTACGGCGCTACGTGTCCTACTTCTCCTGAACCCAAATGACGGTCTAGTTTTAACAGCCGCTACTATTATCATAAGTCTATATATATATATATATATATATATATATATATATATGATATATATATATATATATATAACTTTTTAACAGTTCTGTGTGTATATATATGTATAATATAACTGTTTTAACAGTTCTGTATATATGCCAATTTTCATTTCGTACCAGAAATCTGGAATAAAACTTGCACCGGACGCTCAGTTGTTTAACGGCCGCTGCAGACACAAACATATATATATATACACGAGCTCGGAAAAGTTCACAAGCGGCCAGTCCCACTGTCAAAAGGATCCCCCCCCCCCTCCCCCCCCCCACCCACCCACCCACCCACACACACACACACGTTACCTCTGATTTTAAACCGTTTCATTTCCGTTTGACTGAGGGTGGCCTTGCTTTTGTCCAGGCACACGAGAGATTGGTGGAGGAGAAAGACGATACCTTACTCTTTGTGTTGTGTCAGAGACCAGAGAGGAGAAAGACGATACCTTCCTCTTTGTGTTGTGTCAGAGACCAGAGAGGAGAAAGACGACACCTTGCTCTTTGTGTTGTGTCAGAGACCAGAGAGGAGAAAGACGACACCTTGCTCTTTGTGTTGTGTCAGAGACCAGAGAGGAGAAAGACGACACCTTACTCTTTGTGTTGTGTCAGAGACCAGAGAGGAGAAAGACGACACCTTGCTCTTTGTGTTGTGTCAGAGACCAGAGAGGAGAAAGACGACACCTTGCTCTTTGTGTTGTGTCAGAGACCAGAGAGGAGAAAGACGACACCTTGCTCTTTGTGTTGTGTCAGAGACCAGAGAGGAGAAAGACGACACCTTGCTCTTTGTGTTGTGTCAGAGACCAGAGAGGAGAAAGACGACACCTTGCTCTTTGTGTTGTGTCAGAGACCAGAGAGGACACCGCAGCCCCAGTCGCTGGGTCGTGCGAGTGGAGGGTAAAAGCAGAAGAAGAAGAAGAAGAAAAAGGAAAAAGAAACCAAGGAAACGTGCATCTCTGTAACAAACGATGAACAGTTTCCTCCTGCCCGCCCGTTCAGTCGGTACATCTCTGTAACAAACGATGAACAGTTTCCTCCAGCCCGCCCGTTCAGTCGGTGGGCTCCGCCCTCTGCGCTCCTTCTCCTCTTGGTCTTCCTTTTACGTCTGGTACATCTCTGTCAACATCAATGCAACCAAACTGCAGTTCCGACAACAGTTGAGGCGCTGGAGGTTAAATCTCGCCAACAGAGCACAGCGGCCTGTCAGTCAAAAGCGGCGGCTGCACGTGCCGACTGCTGCTCGGATCGGCGGCAGCAGGGGCCAACGGAGCTCCGCCAGCCAAGCCAGTGCTCGCCCCGCCTTCCGAGTTATGCAACGCCGCGCTCACCCCAATTTGTCAGGGCCAAATCACCGCTTTTATCACCGGCAGAAGACAGTAAATAAAACGAACTGCTCCTGGCTAGATTACACAGGTTTAAAGGAAGGGGTGTTTCAGTGTGACATCACCGGCACAAAACAGTAAATAAACCGAACTGCTGATGGCTAGATTACACAGGTTTAACCAAAGGGGTGTTTCACTCTGTCATCACCGGTAGAGGGACAATAAACCAAACTGCACAGTCTAGTAGTATACACCGGTTTAACCGAAGGGGTGTTTAACTCTGTCATCACCGGTAGAGGGACAATAAACCAAACTGCACAGTCTAGTAGTTACACCGGTTTAACCGAAGGGGTGTTTAACTCTGTCATCACCGGTAGAGGGACAATAAACCAAACTGCACAGTCTAGTAGTATACACCGGTTTAACCGAAGGGGTGTTTCACTCTGTCATCACCGGTAGAGGGACAATAAACCAAACTGCACAGTCTAGTAGTATACACCGGTTTAACCGAAGGGGGCGTTTGAGTTTCTCTCTGTCCAGCATGACCGGTAGAAGACAGTAAATACGCCAGACTGCTCAGTTTAGTTTACACAGGTTTAACCGAGGGGGCTCCTCCCCCCCCCCCCCCCCCTCTCTCTCTCTCTCTCTCTCTCTCTCTCTCTCTCTCTCTCTCTCTCTCTCTCATCACCGACAGAGCTCAAACCTTCCAATGGTGAGCATGGCAGGTTTTCTCCCGAGACAATTCACTATTTCTGGTAGACAAAGGACCCGAAGTGCCTGAAACTTATCACAAAATGAGATTTTCCTGGTTAACATTATCATTATTAATACAATTATCATTATTATTACTGTCATCATTCATCCGTCGGCTGACTAGGCCATTAGAAAGCAGACCTATTGTTAGGGAACTAGCGGTAAGGCGTTAGGCTGGTATGCGGTGTGTGTCACTTTGGCCCAGCGGTAAGGCGTTAGGCTGGTATGCGGTGTGTGTCACTTTGGCCCAGCGGTAAGGCGTTAGGCTGGTATGCGGTGTGAGAGTCGGTTTGGCCCAGCGGTAAGGCCTTTGGCTGGTAAGCGGGCGACTTTGGTTCCATTCCCCGTTTCGGCTGTCCTTTCTCTTCAAAAGCTGTGATTTGCGGACACTGTCTTGTGACTCTGCCCCTCACAGTTCATTCAACATTCAAACGGTTCTCACCGCTGCCCATCTGAATGCAGAATCATTCTGCTGGTGGCAGTGTAGCGTTAAGAATATTTCATTCCCTACCCTCCCGCCCCCTGGGATCTCGGTCCCAACAGTACCTCTCCGGAGACAACCCAGCGTTAAAGGAGTCTAACGAACGAACCAACTGTTAGGTTAAACAGACAACAACATAAACGACCTCCGTGTTGAACTCTATCAGCCATACTGTATCCAAAACGTGTTGTTACGATTCCACAACAGACTGTTACTTAACCGACTGACAAGTAAAACAGACACAAACAAAAACAATCTCCGTGTTAAACTCTATCAACCAGACTGTATGCAAACGTGTCATTACGATTCCACAACAGACTGTTGCTTAACCAACCGATGAGTAAAATAGACAACAACAAAAACAATAATGAAGTACAGCTTCATGTCCTCGGATGTCGGTTGACATATTAGGGACAAACTGTGACCAATGCCGAAGCATGGTTCAGTGTTGCTTTACGTCCACGGAAACCGCAAGGCTCTTTAGGACGGAAAGCCCAGGACGGCCACCTCGACTCTCACACAGCTCCTGAACTCTGGCAAAAACAATCTCCGTGTTACACTCTATCAACCAGACTGTATGCAAACGTGTGGTTACGATTCCACAAGAGACTGTTTTTCACGGACAATTAGGTCAAGATCGACTGCCCGACTGGGCGGTTTATTCCGCACTTTTTATGAGCTCGTACATTGCCAACTACCCGTGTCATCTGTCACTTTCTTCGTCACCGTAATGCATCGTTTTTCTTGTTGATGTTGTTAATGTTTATTGGAACATTCTAAGTAGGGGTGCGACCATTTATCAAAGGAGTGATCAACCTGATGTATTGCTAATGTACCACGTTTGTGACTCTGTGTGTGTGTGTGTGTGTGTGTGTGTGTGTGTGTGTGTGTGTGTGTGTGTGTGTGTGTGTGTGTGTGTGTGTGTGTGTGTGTGTGTGTGTGTGTGTGTGTGTGTGTATCTGTGTGTCTGTGTGTGTGTGTGTGTGAGAGAGAGAGAGAGAGAGAGAGAGAGAGAGAGAGAGAGAGAGAGAGAGAGAGCGTGTGTGTTATACACATTTTCCATTTGTTCAATAAAATAAAAAGCACTTGACATAGTCCCTTTGGCCATCGTTTGAATCACCGTCCAGTCGTCAGATCCACATAACGCTGACAATTTTCCGATCCACTTGTTCAACGCAAGAACCAGTCAAGAGAGCGAAACAGCCGCGACCAGACTGAACGATTTCCAAGCGGTCGCAACACAGCATTCCCCTGGACCCACTTTCCCCTATCATCGCTGCCGCCAGCTATGCATGTGTTGACGAGAATGTTGCGTGCGCTCGTCCTACGGCAAGCAAAACGCATCAAATGCAGCCATGACAAATCTACTGTCAGCGCAAGTGTGTGTGCTATTTCTCAACACCTAGATGCTGTGTGTAAATACCTGCCCCCCCCCCCCCCCCCCCTCCCTGCCCAGGACAAGAGTGCAGAGCAGGAAAATGATGGAGCTTCAGCTGGCTAACAGCCTGTGCGAGGCGAGGGAGGCGAGGATGGAGTGTGCGTCCTTTACAGGCTGTACGAGTGTGGCAGAGCGAAGTCCTGGGCACGAAAAGACCGGCCGGCGTCTTGAGGTTCGGTCCCGCGTAGGTTTCGGGCGCTTCAACACCTTCCGCGACAACGTTTATCGTTTATATCTGAACATCTCTCTCTCTCTCTCTCTCTCTCTCTCTCTCTCTCTCTCTCTCTCTCTCTCACACACACACACACACACACACAACACACACACACACACACACACACACACACACACACACACACACACAAACACATTTCCTGCAGCCACACTTATTTTTCCGGGTATTCTTGATAAACCCAGCAGGCCACCAAACAGTACACTATACCTGACCACTGTTAGTTAAGGTGCTATTTATCCTTGATAAACCCAGCAGGCCAACAAACAGTACAATATATCTGACCACTGTTAGTTCAGGTGCTATCTATCCTTGATAAACCCAGTAGGCCAACAGACAGTACAATATATCTGACCACTGTTAGTTCAGGTGCTATCTATCCTTGATAAACCCATCAGGCCAACAGACAGTACAATATATCTGACCACTGTTAGTTCAGGTGCTATCTATCCTTGATAAACCCAACAGGCCAACAGACAGTACACTATATCTGACCACAGTTAGTTCAGGTACTATCTATCCTTGATAAACCCAGCAGGCCAACAAACAGTACAATATATCTGACTACAGTTAGTTCAGGTGCTATCTATCCTTGATAAACCCAGTCAGGCCAACAGAACAGTACAATATATCTGACCACAGTTAGTTCAGGTGCTATCTATCCTTGATAAACCCACAGGCCAACAGACAGTACACTATATCTGACCACAGTCAGTTCAGGTGCTATCTCACTCAGCTGAACCTTTCCTGTTTGTTTGTTGATTTGTTCTTCAAAGCATGAACGACTTCTCACGTTCGTTCTTTTTGTTTAATGTCCTCAGATGCTAAACAGCATGTTAGGGATACTCCATAAAGTAAGCTTTGTCTCGGATATAAACACTTCTCACGCACACCCTCCCCCCCCCCCCCCCCTTTATAAGCGAACATGTTAATTGGAGTTGGGAGGGGGGATGGGAAAATTTAAAAAACAACAACAAAAACAACAACTCCTTCCTCCAATTCAGGTACTACATCACCAACATCCCCTATACCCAACTGTCTACGTATCGGTTCATCAAACACTCCGCAGGAGTGCTTAGTTCTTGGTCTGTCGAAACAACACAGCATTAACAAGCAAGCATTTGGCGACTTTTCACTTCGCCCCACGCACGTGTATGCTACAGACAGACTACAATCTTGTGGGCATCCGTTATCGAACCGAGCCACGCGTATCTATGGAAGCGGGGCACTAAGTGAGATAATGCCAACAAAAAAGCCGACGTTCCACGGTGTGCAAGCACGCCGGTTCCGCTGTGGTGGCTCGTAACGAACACATGGCACGTGCGGCACGTCTGCAGTTTCGCTTGCCTACGCCGCACACACCTTCCATGAGCTCTCTCTCTCTCTCTCTCTCGAGCTGTGCTCCCTCTCCCCCACCCTCTCTCTCTCTTTCTGTCTGTCTGTCTGTCTGTCTCTCTCCCTCTCCCTCTCCCTACGTCCTGACGTGACCCACTGCGGTTGACGTTAAAACCGAAGAACTATCTGATACGAGCTAAAAGGTTATGTGTGTGTGTGTGTGTGTGTGTGTGTGTGTGTCGTGTGCGTGCGTGCGTGCGTGCGTGCGTGTGTGTACGCGTGTGTTATTATACTCCACAATGCTGGTTGAACGTTAAAACTACACCCTTTCTGGCACCCCCTTTATCCTTGTGTAATAAAGTTCAATCTCTCTCTCTCTCTCTCTCTCTCTCTCTCTCTCTCTCTCTCTCTCTCTCTCTCTCTCTGTGAGTATTGGCAACACCACTTGTGCATTGCTATGTGCACATCTTGTTTGTTCACCATCATTTTGAAAGCATTTTCATTGATTTTGCTGTTGCCGCTGTCTGTTTAACTTGAACTTGTTTGTTTATTTGTTACCCTGTTCAAATACAAATCAATATTGTAACACACACACTCCCCCCCCCCCCCCCCACACACACACACAGTTCTCAATGAGCCTAAACTATAATCGCTGGAAAATAACCCCCCACCCCACCCCACCCTCTCTCTCTCTCTCTGCGTGCTTGTGTGTGTGTGCGTGTGTGTGTGTGAGAGAGAGAGAGGGGAGTGTGTGTGTGTGTGTGTGTGTGTGTGTGTGTGTGTGTGTGTGTACGCGCGCATGTATGTTGCAGATGGCTGGGCTGGTATTGCTTACACTGTAACAGCTAATACTTGTGTAGTCACTGAAGCGGATAATTAAGATTGATTGTTTGCAAAAAGTTTATATTTTGACTGTCATTGTGTTTTGCTGCCGTTCATTGCTCTTCTAGTAAGGCTGAATATCGTGTAAAACGTTTTGTATAATTATTGATTGCTTACGCGTGTCATATTGTTCATTACTTAACTTCGGTAATTAAGTGTTGTTTTGTTATTTTTATTTTTATTTTTTAAACTTTACTCCACAGTGTACATAATTTAGGTTTCACTATTTCTTTTTCTTTGTTACTATGCCTATAACTATAAACACCTGGCCATCTAAGGATGGACTAAGAATAGGGTACTTAAACATTAATCATGCCATTAACAAACTTACTGATATCTCCTCAATTCTGTTCAATTCTGGAAGAAACTTTCATGTATTTGTTTTGCAGAATCCCGATTATCAAATCATGTATCTGATTCTGACGTATCAATGCCTGGTTACAACGTTATGCGCCTAGACCCCAAAACTCATAAAGACACAGGTCTGTTGTTATACTTTTCCCACTCAGTTAACCTAAAGCGTGCCTCGCATCTAGAACAACACAATACTGAATCTATCTGGATAGAAGTATGTCTAAAGCGAAGTAAACCAATTCTCGTGGGATTCACATACAGGAACCCTTCCGAACGTACTGACTGGTTTGATAGATTCACTTTAATGATGGATGCCGTTTGTCTAGAAGCAAAAGAAATAATATTACTAGGAGACTTTAACATCAATCTTTTAAAGCCACATATTAAATGGAAACAACTGTATGAAAACTTTAACTTACATCAGCTAATAGATAAACCAACTCGAATTACTACCCTTCTAAATTAACCCTTCTAAAATCCACATCTTTGACAGCTCACGACTATAAACTTTTAGATGTTCTTCCGCTAAAATTAAAATTAGAATTTAATAATGGCATTATTATGCATAAAATAGTATCTGGTTATGCACCATCAAATCTAAAATTAAACTTTCATTCAAATCAGAACAGACATTCACACAAACTTGTAGTACCCCGTCCTAGATTAGATTTATTTAAATGTAGCTTGATGTATTCCGGGGGAAACCTATGGAACAATTTACCATTATCAATTAAAATTTTGTCAGACCACAAAGCATTTAAAAAACATTTAAACAGTACTTAATGGAAAAATCACAACAAACATTGATTAAGGATATGTGCACTATTTCTTTCTTGATTTTGACATGATTTGAACATTTATATTGTCAGTATTTTGATATGATGTCTTCATATTTATGTCTGCATACTTGCATGCTCTTCATTTGTCTGTCTGTCTGTCTGTCTCTCTGTCTGTCTTCTCTCTCTCTCTCTCTCTCTCTCTCTCTCTCTCTTCCTCTCTTCTCTCTCCCCCAATAGTTAATATGAATTTTGGAGTTTATAATTATTTTGTTTTTGTTGTTGTTGTTTTTGCCCGAGGGCTGGATGAAAAAAAGTATATTGTACTTATTCCTTTACCCTCGTTAATAAAAAAATTCGTTCGTTCGTTCGTTCTCTCTCAGAACAGGAATCAGACTGAGAGAAGCCTCCTGCAGCATGCTAGCTGCCAAGCACAAATCAAAACCTGGGTTTTTCCACTTGTGAGGAACATGATGGGCAAACGAAAGAAGATGAAAGTCACTGTGTGTGCGTGCGCGCGTCTGTGTGTGTGTATGTGTGTGTGCTGTTGGGGTTTGTCTGTGTGTGTTGGGGGGGGGGGATACCTGCGTGCGTGCGTGCGTGCGTGCGTGCGTGCGTGCGTGCGTGCCGTGTGTGTGTGTGTGTGTGTGTGTGTGTGTGTTCACTGCAAGCCCTTGATAATTCCGATACATTCTAAAGCCTGTGTTCCTCGATGGCAATTAAAATTAATATAATAAGGACAAGAAAAACATTTCCTGGCCCCCCGCTCCAAAAGTGGGCAAGTTTCCTGTGTTAGTAAATTAGTGAGGGCGGTAGCGCCAGCGGAGTTCAAAGACAAGCCAGTAGCACTTATTAATGGCATTCCTTTGCACTAACGCAGCCAGCGCCGCTTCCTACTGCAGACCCCTCCCCCCCCACACACACACACACACACACACAGAGCTGGGAAAGTTAAACACCTAGTCGTTTGTCTTTCCTTCTTTCGACTGGTTAGGAAAGCTGAACACTTTTCTAGTTTGTCTTTCCTTCTTTCGACTGGTTAGGAAAGCTGAACACTTTTCTAGTTTGTCTTTCCTTCTTTCGACTGGTTAGGAAAGCTGAACCTTTTCTAGTTTGTCTTTCCTTCTTTCGACCGGTTAGGAAAGCTGAACTCTTTTCTAGTTTGTCTTTCCTTCTTTCGACCGGTTAGGAAAGCTGAACTCTTTTCTAGTTTGTCTTTCCTTCTTTCGACCGGTTAGGAAAGCTGAACTCTTTTCTAGTTTGTCTTTCCTTCTTTCGACCGGTTAGGAAAGTTGAACACTTTTCTAGTTTGTCTTTCCTTCTTTCGACTGGTTAGGAAAGCTGAACACTTTTCTAGTGTCTCTCCTTCTTTTCACTGGTTAGGAAAGCTGAACACCCCGTCGTTTGTCTTTCCGTCTTTAGACTGCTTAGGAAAGCTGAACACCTCGTCGTTTGTCTTTCCGTCTTTAGACTGGTTAGGAAAGCTGAACACCTCGTCGTTTGTCTTCCCTTCTGTCTTTCCAGCTGTACCACGCGTTACTGACTTGCTAGGCAATTTTCGTCCAGCCTTCCTTCCTTTTTATTAAACTGTGTTTCGCCTTCATACTTAACCTCCACGATTCTCGAGTGCTGACCGAGTAACAAACAGCATGTCAACATATTACGGCAACAACAGAGAGACGGACAAATAACTTCGTGTGTTTTTGTTGTTGTTGTGTTGTTGTTGTTGTTGTTTTTTGTGTGTGTGTGCGTGTGTGTGTGTGTTTGTTGTTGCTGTTTTTGTGTGTGTGTGTGTGTGTGTGTGTTTTTTGGTGGGTGAGTTTTTTTGTTTTTGTTTTGTTGAGATGTTTAACAACATAAACATAAAATAAACAGTGGCCAGACAGCATGACCACACTGCTTTCTAGTGTGCCATAAGGTCCGGGCGGCACAGTGAGGTCAGTGGACGTGGCCGCCACCCTGGGGCCTGTGCTGGTCGACAGGGGCCCGTGACCTCATCCGTCTTCTGACGGCGCGTGACCCCAGCCTCAGTTCACCGTCACTCCCTTTCACTGGCGGCCTTGAAAAAGGTGCAATCAATGCTGGAATGTACCCCCCCCCCCCCCCCCCCCCCCACCCCCCCCACCCCGGAACCGCTGCTGTAAGGCTGCCATAAAGGAATTCATGCTTGACTAGGACCGCTGCAAGATTGACGGGGATTTCGTAAGGGAGACAGAGAGATGATGATGATGATGATGGTGATATGATGATGAATATGATGAGCAGACTATGCTTGCTACACAAGGGTAATAATATAAATACAAATCGGTTGTTTTTGCTGTTGTGTGTTTGTAGCGTGTGTGTGTGTGTGTGTGTGTGTGTGCGTATGTGTTGTGGGGGGGGGGGGGGGAGGAGCTTGTTTGTTTTTTAACAAATCTTGCCCTGATTCCAGTGAGAGTACACACTCAGTCAAATTAGTGCGCACAGCAAAATAAAATACAAATAAGCACAGCAACAGCTGCTGTCAAATCTGAGGAATCTGTGAAGTCCAACATTAAATTCGCAATGAGAGAAAGAGACAGAGATGTTCATGTTGCAATCCCCACACAACTGTGAAGGTCTTATGAGGGAGAAAGACAAGTCATCAAACCACAAATAACAGTCCGCTTCACTGCTCACGTTACACGTCAGGTTACACTTCAGGCCCGGACAGTAAGTAAGCAGGTTGGTGTTCTACGCCCAGTCAACCGGTACGGTTATATCAGGGCGAGGCCCGGACAGTAAGTAAGCAGGTTGGTGTTCTACGCCCAGTCAACCGGTACGGTTATATCAGGGCGAGGCCCGGACAGTAAGTGCAGGTTGTGTTCTACGCCCAGTCAACCGGTACGGTTATATCAGGGCGAGGCCCGGACAGTAAGTAAGCAGGTTGGTGTTTACGCCCAGTCAACCGGTACGGTTATATCAGGGCGAGGCCCGACAGTAAGTAGCAGGCTGGTGTTTTACGCCCAGTCAACCGGTACGGTTATATCAGGGCGAGGCCCGGACAGTAAGTAAGCAGGTGGTGTTTTACGCCCAGTCAACCGGTACGGTTATATCAGGGCGAGGCCCGGACAGTAAGTAAGCAGTGGTTTTACGCCCAGTCAACGGTACGGTTATATCAGGGCGAGGCCGGACAGTAAGTAAGCAGGCTGGTGTTTTACGCCAGTCAACCGGTACGGTATATCAGGGCAGGCCGAAGTAATACACTGGTTCTACGCCCAGTCAACCGGTACGTTATACAGGCGAGGCCGGTAGAAGCTTGTGTTTACGCCCAGTCAATGGTTATATCGGGGCGAGGCCAGGACAGTAAGCAAGCAGGTTGGGTTTCGCCAGTCAACGGTACGGTACTCAGGCGAGGCGGACAGTGCAAGAGGGGGACGCCAGTCAACGGTGGTTATTCAGGCGAGGCCGGACAGTACAGGTGGTTTACGCCCAGTCAACGGTACGGTTATATCGGGCGAGGCCCGAGTGTAAGAGGTTGGTGTTCTACGCCCGTCAACGGTAGGTTATATCAGGGCGAGGCCCGGACAGGATTAAGCAGAAATGGTCGGAAAGACTGAATGAGGGGAGCACGTAGCGATTCTAATCCAGCATGAAGATCCTGCATCACTTCTGGACCTCCGCTGAAGAGACTTACTCACGCCTACCCTCTGCGGGGTGGGGGGGGGGTGGGGCGGATGTGCTCTCTCTCTCTCTCTCTCTCTCTCTCTCTCTCTCTCTCTCTCTCTCTCTCTCTCTCTCTGTGGTGTTTCTGCACATTTGTAGGAACTGTGAAACTGCATTAATCAATTGCTTAAGCGTGCTTATAATATTTGTTTGTGGTATTGTCGTGTTTATTTGTGTTTGTAGTATAGCAAGGACTGGCTGTTGGATAGGTCCAAATGGACCTAACGCTACCATCCTCGAGTATTAAAGTTTTCGAGTTCGAGTTTTCTCCCTCTCTCTCTCTCTCTCTCTCTCGTGTATGGCAGTGTTCGCTCCCACGGTAGCAGTCACTGATGAAAGAAACGCGACCATGCGGAGAGTTGTACAGTGTGTGGGGCGGAGCGGGTCTATTCTGTTACTGTAGTGACTGCATACAAGGGACATGGACTTACGACTGGGGTGCTTACTGTATAACGTACAAGAAGCTGGCTAAAACCTGCTGCGCCCGAACAGCGATAAAGTGAGACTGGCTAAAACCACACAGAACAAACAGGGGTCGGAGGGCGTCACGCTCCCGACCAAAACTGACCAAAACTGACCTATCCCTAATTTCCTTTTCGCCCGAAACGAGTGCATGTTGTACGGGAAAGAAGAAAAAACAAAACAAAAATAAACAACAAAAAAGATGGGGGGTGGGGGGGGGGGGGGGGGGGGGGGGGGCGCGTAGATAAAAAAAAAAAAAGTCACATATTAGTATTTATACATATATATATATCTAAAAAAAAAAAAGACATAGACCTTTCGCCCTGATATAACCGTAGTGGCTGACTGGGTGTAAAGCACCAAGTTACTTACGTACTATAGAGACTATTGCGTACACGTATACATGTATGCTTCCTGTAGTTGTATCTATGCCCCCCCCCCACCCCCCCACCCCACCCCCCACCCAGCCCACCCACACAGTCCTCAGGATTCAATAACCCGAGACACAGCACACCGCCTAACCCCGACTGACGAAACGCCCAGCCCCTGAAATCAAAACACACCGTGGCGGCGACACGACGCATTGAGAGAGAGAGAGAGAGAGAGAGAGAGAGAGAGAGACGGAGAGTGAGTAGCCCTCATCGCACGCGCCGCAAGCCCCCCGAATGTCACTGTGAGCGGCGGGTTGAACGAGGGCTGAGCAAACAGCAGGGGAGGCTGTCACGCGGTCACTCCGATCATCGCTTTCCGGCACCTTCCTCCAAACTCTGCCAGATTTGGTTACGCCACTGAAGGGGCACACTCTTTATCTCCGCGCAGCTGTCCACCGATGCGGTCAGTACCCTC
This sequence comes from Alviniconcha marisindica, assembly GCA_018857735.1. Taxonomy (NCBI): domain Eukaryota; kingdom Metazoa; phylum Mollusca; class Gastropoda; family Provannidae; genus Alviniconcha; species Alviniconcha marisindica. The sequence continues at coordinate 209,840 of JABMCL010002520.1, forward strand.
CGAAAGGTTCGGGTATGACTGTAGAAGCAACCTGGCGCCAAAGCACGCACGTAAACGTGAGAGCATCCAGCCCGGGTAAAAAGAAAAGAAAAAGAAAAAAAGGAGTTCCGTCTCGATTCAAACGACAGTGGTTTTATTTGTGCTGGTGTAGACTTTGTTGGCGGCTATAAATGACACGACTTGTTTTATTTGAGTTGTTTGTAACAAACTTACTACTGTTTGAGCTCCAATAAAAATTAAAAAAACTGCTCGTTAGCTGACAGTTTTGTGGACCCTATGGCGTAACTAAATACGGCAGTGGTCGAAGGAAGGACGTCGTAAACCAGTGCTTGGAGTTTGGGTTGAACGAGGGCTGAGCAAGCAGCAGAGGTGGCTGTCAAGTGGTCAGGGACCCCCAGCCGAAAGCCCGATGGCCGGGAGCCGAGCGGCGGCGAGGGGCACAGCTGATCCCAAACTCTAAGCACTGGTTTACGACATCCTTCCTTCAAACTCCCAAGCACTGGTTTACGACATCCTTCCTTCAAACTCCCAAGCACTGGTTTACGACATCCTTCCTTCAAACTCCCAAGCACTGGTTTACGACATCCTTCCTTCAAACTCCCAAGCATTTACGACATCCTTCCTTCAAACTCCCAAGCACTGGTTTACGACAGCCTTCCTTCAAACTCCAAGCACTGGTTTACGACAGCCTTCCTTCAAACTCCAGCCTTGGAGGAAGGTGCCGGAAAGCGATGTTCGGCGTGTGAGCTGATCCCTCGGTCGACATGCACAAAGGCACGGCCGACTCGTTCCGAGGGGTCATCAAAGGTAAGCGCATGTTCGGATAGGTCTTCAGCGAAACCCCAGTGTTTACACCATGCACCCATCGTCTTCACGTCGTTGAGGATAACATAACGTCTTTTGCGCCGGTGTGTGAAAGTGTGTGTGGTGTGTTGAAGTGAGTGAGTGTGTGTGTGTGTGCGTGCATGCGTGCGTGCCGTGTGTGTGTGTGTGTGTGCGTGTGTGTGTGAGTGTGTGTGTATGTGTGTGTGCATGCGTGCGTGCGTACGTGCGTGCGTGCGTGCGTGCGTGCGTGCGAGGGAGGGAGAGAGAGAGAGAGAGAGATTCGGTTAAAAAAAATAAAAATAACATCTGACAAAAGCCTATCTGTTGAAAAGCTTTGCCTCACAGTCAAACGCTTCGCCACACTGATTTTACTTCCTAGTTGAAATTCCCTTCTGAAAACCCGTCTACTCAAAAACTAGTTCTAAAGCTCCTGTCTCTTGCACATTCGTCTCTATATGCTCGTCAGCCATAAAGATGTGCGACTAGATAGGCGTGTGAATGTGTGAGCGAGTGTGTGTCTGTGTGGCTAGTGTTTGTGCTCCACTTCACGTGGTAAACAGGACACTGGGTTTAAATTCTGCCTCTTTCAGGTCACATTCACAGAGGCGGCCACGGTCACAAGAGCAGTCACAGACGCAAGGCGGACGGAGTCACAAGACGCAGGTACACAGTGACTGACACGACACTCATCCAGAAAAAGGCCAGACTCACAGATCTATGCAAACGCCGATAAAGATGCTGTCACACTCACAACAAATGCAGGCACAAGTCAGAGTCGGTCACAGATACAGACGCAAACAAATACGCAGAGAGTAACAGACACAAACAGGCGTCATGAAGTCACAGAATCTACACAAATGCAGCCCAAACAGACAGACACGGACACACAGGCGCAGACACAGACAGTAACAGACAAAAGCATGCACGGATACAGATGCAGACAAAGCAGACAGTAACACAGATACAGACAGACAAAACAGACGCAGACACAGACGGGCCAGTAACATGCAAATACAGATGTATTAAAACAAAGACACAGACAGCAACAGGCACACGTTACAGTCACAGACGGGCCAGTAACATGCAAATACAGATGTATTAAAACAAAGACACAGACAGCAACAGGCACACGTTACAGTCACAGACGGGCCAGTAACATGCAAATACAGATGTATTAAAACAAAGACACAGACAGCAACAGGCACACGTTACAGTCACAGACGGGCCAGTAACATGCAAATACAGATGTATTAAAACAAAGACACAGACAGCAACAGGCACACGTTACAGTCACAGACGGGCCAGTAACATGCAAATACAGATGTATTAAAACAAAGACACAGACAGCAACAGGCACACGTTACAGTCACAGACGCAGTAACATGCAAATACAGATGTATTAAAACAAAGACACAGACAGCAACAGGCACACGTTACAGTCACAGACGGGCAGTAACAGAGACACAGCTCTATCTACAGACACCAGTCACAAAGATGCAGACAGTGAGTAACACAGTCATACAGACACACACACACGTCACAGAAACAGGCGCTGACACAGTAACAGACACAGATCTAGACACAAGTCACAGACACAGTGAGTAACACAGACACATGACACAGAAACAGGCGCTGACACAGTAACAGACACAGATCTAGCCACAAGTCACAGACACAGTGAGTAACACAGACACAGACACATGACACAGAAACAGGCGCTGACACAGTAACAGACACAGATCTGGACACAAGTCACAGACACTGTGAGTAACACAGACACATGACACAGAAACAGGCGCTGACACAGTAACAGACACAGATCTAGACACAAGTCACAGACACAGTGAGTAACACAGACACATGACACAGAAACAGGCGCTGACACAGTAAAGACACAGATCTACACAAGTCACAGACACAGTGAGTAACACAGACACATGACACAGAAACAGGCGCTGACACAGTAACAGACACAGATCTGGACACAAGTCACAGACACAGTGAGTAACACAGACACATGACACAGAAACAGGCGCTGACACAGTAACAGACACAGATCTGGACACAAGTCACAGACACAGTGAGTAACACAGACACATGACACAGAAACAGGCGCTGACACAGTAACAGACACAGATCTGGACACAAGTCACAGACACAGTGAGTAACACAGACACATGACACAGAAACAGGCGCTGACACAGTAACAGACACAGATCTGGACACAAGTCACAGACACAGTGAGTAACACAGACACATGACACAGAAACAGGCGCTGACACAGTAACAGACACAGATCTGGACACAAGTCACAGACACAGTGAGTAACACAGTCATACAGACAGACACATGTCACTGACACAGAAACAGGCACAAGTCACAGACACAAGTCACATCTTCATGTTCAGCTTACCTTTCACTTTTGGCTTGAGATACTATCCGAGATTTCTCCAGCAAGTATTTTTCCACAATGGCACTGAAAGCAAGACACACACGGAATGGAATTAAGTCACAAGCAACCCTCACACATGCAGTAAGCAGACACAACCGGTGGAAAGGCTGGTGGGGGGTGGGCTTGGGGTGGGGGGTGTTTGAAACAAAAACAACAAACCCAAAGTAAACTGAAAAAGTGAGGATTTGTTGTGGTGTTTTTGTTGTTTTTACTACACTGTCCTTTACCTACAACACATATTTGTTGTGCAGTTCATTGTCGTTACTATCTACAGCATATACGCAAATCATAACTGAGGCAGACAAGTACAGCTTATGTTACTAGTAATGTAGTATGCTCAGTATTTAGTTTTGAACAACAGAATGCAAAGAGTTGTTTTTGTATGGCAACAATTTCTTACAATGACTATGCAAGTTTCACCAATTGGTGCGTACATACACAAACACACAAATGCACGCACACACACACACTCGCATGCACACATCACACCACAAACACATACCAAAAAAACATACACACAAGCATGCACACCCACGCACACGCGTGCGCACACACACACACACACACTCATATCACCTTGCTGAGATCAGTCATAAAATGAAACATTACATTATTTTTAAACACACATGCACACACACATGTAAACACACACACACACAAACCAAACACACATGTACGCACACAAACACACTCACTCACACGCACACCCAGCCTAACCGCTGCACTGAAAGCACAGCGACGCAAGGCACTCACCCATGCACCATTCCGTTTTCCTTGTAGTTGACTTGAATGAACTTGCCAAAGCGGCTGGAGTTGTTGTTGTGTACTGTTTTAGCATTCCCAAAAGCCTGCAATCAGAAACGCCACTTTAGCTTCACTCTCTGGCCTCTCTCTGACCACTGTCACGTGATGAAGGCAGAATCCTTACGTTCGGAGGGGAAAATCTGCTGCCATCTTTTATTCATACTGAAAATACACACAGCTGAACAGATGGCTAGCTTTATTCAATGCCTATCATCATCCATTGATTTCTGTGTGTGTACATGCATCACCATGAAAACAACCGCTGCTCATGTTCTCCAGTCATGGGAGAAATCCAACTGAACATTGCTCTGTTCATGAGATGGACACCTTCAACTTGAAAGCGTGAACGGACGACGCTATTATTGTATTAAAATGGCATTGCACATGCTGATTTGCTGGATACAAAGTGGCCAACACCACAAAGCAACACCTTCTCAACCCTAATGCTGCTTCACTTTTTATGGAAGAGAGTCATTAGATGATGTATCAACAGCAACACCAACTAATGACCCTGACCTCTAAAACTGGCCCCACTCCAGGATGGTCTGCTCTTCCATGCAGCTCTTTGTGGGAGAGTGCAAGCAAGTGATACAACAACAACAACAATGACACTGTGATACAACAACAACAAACAACTAAAACAATGACACTGTGATACAACAACAACAATCAGCCTGTTATACAACAACAACAATCAGCTTGTGATGCAACAACAACAACACTACAGTGTGATACAACAACAACAAACAACTAAAACAATGACAGTGTGATATAACAAAAACAAAAACAACATCACTTTGATCCAACAACTAAAACAATGACAGTGTGATATAACAAAAACAAAAACAACATCACTTTGATCCAACAACTAAAACAATGACAGTGTGATATAACAAAAACGAAAACAACAGCACTTTGATCCAACAACTAAAACAATGACAGTGTGATATAACAAAAACGAAAACAACAGCACTTTGATCCAACAACTAAAACAATGACAGTGTGATATAACAAAAACGAAAACAACAGCACTTTGATCCAACAACTAAAACAATGACAGTGTGATATAACAAAAACGAAAACAACAGCACTTTGATCCAACAACTAAAACAATGACAGTGTGATATAACAAAAACGAAAACAACAGCACTTTGATCCAACAACTAAAACAATGACAGTGTGATATAACAAAAACGAAAACAACAGCACTTTGATCCAACAACTAAAACAATGACAGTGTGATATAACAAAAACAAAAACAACAGCACTTTGATCCAACAACTAAAACAATGACAGTGTGATATAACAAAAACAAAAACAACAGCACTTTGATCCAACAACCAAAACTGACAGTGTGATATAACAAAAATGAAAACAACAGCACTTTGATCCAACAACCAAAACAACAGGCAACAGCAACAGTGTGATGCAACAACAACAAACTAAAACATCAACAACAACAGTGGGTTGCTACAACAACAAACTCAAACAACAATATTGTGTTGCTACAACAACAAACTAAAACAACAATACTGTGTTGCTGCAACAACAAACTTAAACATCACCAACAATACCAACATCACACAACAACTGCACTGTGATGCAACAACAACACAATGAAGCAGCAATGGCGACAGGCAACAACAACGCCATGGTGGAACAACTACAACACATTGTTGCAACAATAACAAACACCAACGACAATGCCATGGTGGAACAACTACAGTGATGCAACAATGACAAACACCAACGACAACACCATGGTGGAACAACTACATTGATGCAACAATAACAAGCACCAACGACAACACCATGGTGGAACAACTACAACACATTGATGCAACAATAACAAACACCAACAACAACGCCATGGTGGAACAACTACAAATACAATACACTGATGCAACAATAACACCAACGACAACACGATGAAACAAGTTGCAACAGCAACAGCAAAATTGCAATGTAACAATAACAAACAACAGGCAACGAACACCATGATGCAACAACAAAACACCATGATGCAACAAAACAAGACACAACAACAAAACGTGACGCAACAACAAAACAACAGGCCAAAACAACAAAACATGATGCAACAACAAAACAACACGCCACAACAACAAAACAACATGATGCATCAACAAAACATGATGCAACAACAAAACAACACGCCACAACAACAAAACAACACGATGCGTCAACAAAACATGATGCAACAACAAAACAACACGACACAACAAAGCAAAACGAATGACTCAACAACAAAACAACATGACACAACAACAACAAAACAACACGCCACAACAACAAAACAACATGATGCATCAACAAAACAACACGACGCAACAACAACACAACATGACGCAACAACAAAACGAATGACTCAACACCAAAACAACATGACACAACAGTAACAAAACAACATGACACAACAACAAAACCTGACGCAAGAACAACACGCACCACCACCAGACAACAACGACGACGACCCTGACCTCTAAAACGGGCCCCGCCCCCAGGATGGTCTGCTCCACCCCGCTGCCGTGCAGCCCTTTGTGGGAGAGCGCCGTCAGGTGGTGCAGCAGGAGGTTGGTGCTCTCCGTCTTGCCGGACCCCGACTCCCCCGAGATGACGATGCACTGGTTCTGCCGGCCCTGCAGCATGCTGTAGTAGGCGGCGTCGGCTATGGCGAAGATGTGGGGCGGCAGCTCGCCCAGCCGCTTGTTCTGGTACATCTTGACGTACTTGGGGTTGTAGATGGGGAAGAACTTGAAGGGGTTGAGGGCGATCAGGATGGAGCCCACGTAGGTGTAGATTTTGGAGTTGTTGAACCTGGCCAACGAACGCAGGGGAGAGTTCACTTGAAGGACTTCCAGTTTTCTTTAACATGTTTTTTTCTTTCTTTCTTTTTTCTTTTCTTCTTTCATTTTCAGATGTGGAAGATAAGCACCACTTGTAAACAGTACCAGAAAGATAACCTGGTGTCAGACCTGTTTTCTAACTCTCTCCACTAAACTGTTTCGTTCAGTTTTTCGCCCTGATATAACCATACTGGTTGACTAGGGGCAAAAAAACAAGTTACTTACTTGTTTTTTCCCCTCAAAAATGTCTGTAACTGAGACAGAAACAAGGTTCAAGCTAATCAACCTTCCAAATGACGGCATTCACGAGCAAAAGAATATGAAAATTTTCTTTCTTTCTTTTCTTCTAAAAACAAGTGTCTAAATCTATGCCATTAAAGTCTCCAGCGGAACAGCACCCAGTCAGTCCACAAGACCTACATTCAGCCCCAACAAACCACAGCAGCGATTCCATCATACGCATCCACAGGCAATCCCCATTCACAAACCATTATAAATCACTCAACATGCCCATGCAGTCAAACCCAGCTACAGCTCAAAAATCCACGGGCAGCAACAGCCTGGCAGACTACAGCCAACAAAACACAATTCCACCCCCGAAGCACGGACCTGGCCTTGAGGTTGAGGAGGAGGGTCTGCTCGTTGAGGTCCGGGAGGTTGCAGAGGTCCTGGTACTCCCTGGCACCCACGGGCTGCTGCAGGAAGGACATGAGGAAGGTGTCCACCACGCTCTGGTCCTTGCACTCCACCCAGCCGCTGCGCGACACCTCCGGGTCCTTCTTCCGGATGTAGAACCTGCACGTGGACACGTACACCCCGCTACAGCCCGGCAAGTTCTGAGTTCGACGCTGACAGACCGAGAACTCAGTGGCTTTGGATACTTCCAAGACCGGTTGGTATGCTGCCTGATGCCGGCAGAGAATAAATACTCTGCCCACTGATGCATCGTCTGATGAAAGAGTAGCAGTCCCTGCGTGTTTGAAAGATTCATCAAAATGTTTTCTCTCTCTGACTCACCCATACATGATGTACATACACGTACAATCAACCTGGCACCTTGAGTGAGCAAGGGTTCACAGAAAGGGTTTGATTCTGAACTGTCAAATAAAGCTGGTGGTCAAAAGAGTATGTCTTGTCTGTGCGTGCTCATTCAAGTCATTAGCTAATGGCATTCTGTCACGCAAATTTTGGGGACAATTCATGTGTCAGAAACATGAGACCGAAATAAAGATCTGCCTTGAACAGTCTGGTTTTATGTGTTATTTCCATAAAAACGTCTGGATCTTGCACCTCTGAAGTCTGGCGCATCTGTCCGCCGTGAATGGCTGCAGGTCACCAGATAATGGGACCAAACCAAAGCAGTATTTTCGTAGCGGAAAAGGCACTTTAAGCTTTAAACACACACACACACACACACACACACACACACACACACACACACACACACACACACACTCACTCACCAACACACACACATACAACACACACCACACACACACACACACACACACGCGCCGCGCGCGCACAGCGCGCGCGTGCGCACACACACACAAAACACACACACACACACACACACACACACACACACACACACACACACACACACACACACACACGCGCACACACCACACACACACACACACACACACACACACACACACACACACACACACACACACACACACACACACACACACACACACACACACACACACACACACACACAAGTGACTTGGCTAGAATCAGTGGAGTCTCTGTACAGGTGCATTTTTCAGGTTATGGCATAGTCATTCCCTCAGCAGACTCCTCCTTCGGGTTCAGCATCACTGGCAAACACAGTCGGAGCTTCCCCATCCCCATCAACACGTGAAGACCCCCCACTCTCCTGCCCCACAGTCACAAGCCACAAAGGAAAGAGAAGCAGAAGGAAGGGGGGGGGGAGGGAGGGGGGGGGGGGGGGGGGGGGGGGAGGGGGGGGGGGGGGGGGGGGGGGAGGGCGTTCTGACCTGTAGCCAGTGAAGAGCCCCATCCCGCGGTCGACCTCAGCGTTGATGACCTTGGGCCAGAGGAGCTGGATGCCCACAGGGTTGTCCATGTCCTCCAGGCGGCGCTCCTTGCATAGCTGACCGCCGGAGGAGAAGACCTCCGCCAGCTCAAACTTGTCCGCTGGCCCCGCCAGCCTCAGCTTGCGTGAGGCCACCTGTCCGCAGAGTTACAAACTGGGCTTCACCACAACACGCAAACCATTCAAACACCAATGCTCTTATTGTTAATGGTTTACTTACAAAGGAAAATAACCGAATGTGTACTTTTTTGGCAGAATCATTTTGATAAGCCAGCCAGCCAGCCACCCTCACACACACACACACTCACACACACACACACACACACACACACACACACACACACACACACACACACACACTCATACCCACACACACTCATACCCACACCCACACCCACACACTCATACACCCACCCCTCCACCCAGACACACACACTCATACCCACACACACGCACACACACACACACACACACACACACACACACACACACACACACACACACACTCCACACATACCCCCACCCAGACACACCCACACACCCAACACACACACACACACACACACACACACACACACACACACACACACACACACACACACACATTTTGCATGAAATCTGTGGTGGAAAGTTTGTGTGACAAGAGCTTCTGGGATCTGACCTCAAATTAAAATAAAACTGTGACTGACAGAGGCTTCTGAGCAGTTAAAGGTAGATTCTGTTTTTCTTTTCCTATTCCTATTTTAGTTTGATCCTTAGTTCTGTTTGTTTGTTTTGAAAAGTTTTTATTTTATTTTATAGTTTTGCTTTATTTTCTGGTCAAGTTGCTTCTTGAGCTACAGACAAAAATCGAATTACATTTTTTTTTTTACTCCAATCCACCAGAACATGCGCAATTAACCATGTCCTAGGAACCAGAAAAGCTGTGGCATAAGTGTTACCGAAACAGGAGGCACCATCTTGTGTCAGAAGTGTTACCGAAATAGGAGGCACTGTCTCGTCTCATATGTGTTACCGGAACAGGGGGCACTGTCTGTGTCAGAAGCGTTACCAAAACAGGGGGCACTGTCTTGTGTCAGAAGTGTTACCGAAACAGGGGGCACTATCTTGTGGCATAAGTGTTACCAAAACAGGGGGCACTGTCTTGTGTC
>JABMCL010002520.1:225000-227500 GCA_018857735.1 Alviniconcha marisindica
CACACAACATTCATCTGTACACACACGCACGCACGCACGAACACACACACACACACACACACACACACACACACACACACACACACACACACACACGCCATTATGTATCCCAGAAGCCCCTTTAACATGCTTTTCAAACAGAAAATCTGGAGTGTATGTGCGTTGTTTGTCCCGCTGAAGTTCAAGTGCACTTCGATTTCCTGTGGCAGCCGTGTATCGGGTATCCGGAGAAGGGCCGTTCCCTGACAATGCTGCAGTCAGCTGAACTTCCTGCACCGGCAAATCCACACATGGTGAACACAATCGCAGGCGTTTAATAATTTAATATTCTGCAATACGCCGTTCGCGCGCGTCTGCATTGGACTCTTCCAGCTCATACTTTCTGCCGGCGAGGGTCGTACCCCCCCCCACCACACACACCACACCAACAATTCTCTCTCTCTCTCTCTCTGCCCCCCCTCCATCTCTCTCTCTCTCTCTCTCTCTCTCTCTCTCTCTCTCTCTCTTCTCTTCTCCCCCCCCCCCAATCCAATCTCTCTCTCTCTCTCTCTCTCTCTCTCTCTCTCTCTCTCTCTCTCTCTCTCTCTCTCTCGTCGCAGCCAACAGCGGGGAGGTCCTGTTCAGACAGTTTTCTTGACTGATGTAAAAATGTTTTAAAAAAGGAAGCAAAAACAAACAAACAAACAAACAAAAACGTTTGTAATAAAAGAAAGAAAAAAAGAAAGAAAAAAGAAAAGAAAAAGGAAAAAAAAGAAAAAAAGAAAAGGAGGAAAGGGGGGGGGGGAGAGAGAGAGAGAGAGAAAGAGGAGAGAGAGAGAAAGAAGGACAGGGGGGGAGAGAGAGAGAGAGAGAGAGAGAGAGAGAGACAAAAAGAAGGGTGTGCTATCGGCATTCACTGCAGGCTACCGAAACTGTTGTACGGTCATTACACGACCGTGAAATCGGGGATAAGTACAGGTGAATGGAGCTTTAACCAGCACACCTTTTTCCGAGTTTCTGTATTGCCCCAAGGACATTCTTCCTATATTGCGTCAACTTTTTGTTCACGCTTTTGGACCCAACTCTCCACGAGTGAAAAATCCCAGTCAGCGAAACAGAACAGAAAGCACGAGATTGGTCTGCCCAAGTAAATTCAAAATGTGGACCCCATGCCCATATACTGATATTCGGGTTCAATTTCGAGCGTATATCTCTGGGTTTTTTGTTTGTTGTTGCTGTTTTTTGTTGTTTGTGTGTGTGTGTGTGTGTGTGTGTTGTTTGTTTGTTCGTTTCATTTTGTTTTTGTTTTGTTTTGTTTTTGGCTATAATTACGCTCTGCATCAGAGAACTCATCCTGATTTAACCGTCACGGTTGACTGATTAGACGCTAAAAATTAATTACCAATCTGTCTAACTGGCGGAGAAATACCACACAAATGAGCACCGTATGATCACGATTTTCTCACAGCTTTGCGGCTGCAGGGAAAACGTGTCCTCTTCCTTGTTAGAAGCGAGTGGGCGGCCGCACGCCATTCACTAAGAAGACAGGAGACAGAAAAAGAAACCAGACAGGTCGTATTTCCCCGAGTGCCTGGCTGGCCACGTGAGGCAGCGTTGTGTGACAAAACCCAGACACGCTGCCGCGACCGCTTTTCCACGGTAAGCAGACGACACACACTTAGGTGTGCTGATCTCCTCCCAATCTCTCGCTGCACATTTCCCACGCATCACCCCCCCCCCCCACTCCCGTCCGGCCCGACCTTCCTCATCCAGGTCAAAAAGCGTGCACGTCTCACTCGCCAAACAAGTTCAGGACAGTCAGTGGCGCAAGGCTAATCAGCACGAAACGTGAGGAGGTTACTGAGGCGGGAATCGAAATAATTATAATATAAATGGACCGTAGGACAGAAAACATGCGAGGCTAAAATCAGGTCGTGGTCTGGCGCGTTGTCGGATCTAGCAGTTCACCAACGCTCGTGAAAAATGACTCTCTCTCTCTCTCTCTCTCACACACACGCACGCACGCACGCACTCACGCGCCGCGCGCGCACCCCCACACGCCCCCACCCACCCCCACACACAGCTACATTAGAACACTTGTGAATCACATAAATTACCATGTACAGATAGAAGAACTCTTCGTAGCGGCTAAGCAGGTGGACAAAGAGAGAGATAGTAGGTCACTACACAACCAGTGACGGTGCAACAATCTGGACACGGCGGAAGGAAACCCAGCTTTCATACTGTCGTGTAACTTGTAAGTAGAAGTACGTGTAGTTGAAGTAACTCAAGAGCTCTTGGCAAAGGGAATAAGGAATGTGCCCGAGCACCGTGTACGCGTACATAATTATGGTGAGAATAAAGTATACACAGTCTGAACTTCACACGCACAATAAATCAGACCCATATTGTGTTCAAACACATGTCACTGCGCTTCTTCACATCATCGGCAATCTACACTATCTGGGCGGTACGAGTCGGATTCAGAACAGTAGTGTTTTGATAAATGGGGCGAAGAGAG
>JABMCL010002520.1:232500-314101 GCA_018857735.1 Alviniconcha marisindica
GTTCGGTCTGAAGATGGAAAGACACGAAAGGTTCACACACACACACACACACACACACACACACACACACACACACACACACACACACACACACACACACACACACACACACACATTAAGAGAGAGACAGACAGACAGACAGACAGAGACAGTGAGACAGACGAGACAGAGACACACAGACAGAGACGGAGAAGAGGGAGGGTGCGGGGAGAGAGAGAGAGAGAGAGAGAGAGAGAGAGAGAGAGAGAGAGAGAGAGAGAGAAACAAAACGCCTTTTAATGAGACACAAGACAAAGCGGACACTGTCGGCAAACAGGCCTTAATCCAAGCACCCACCAAACGCTTAGGCCACATGAGAACAATGGAGAAAGAAAAACAGAAGACGAGAAGGAAGACTAGGGGAGAACGGTGATGAAGGCACGGCCTAAGAAATAACAAAACAAAACCAGAAATAGAAGCTGTGCGAGAAAAGAAAACCGGCTGGCACATTTAGAAAAGGAGGAGGAGGGGGGGGGGGCAGGGGGGGTAGACAGAAAGAAAAAAAGAAGAAGCTCAAAGCACACAAAAGGAAAGGAAAGAACGACTTTTAATGTGACGCAACACGGAAATGTGCACACACAAATTACTAGTCGAATTACTATCTTTTTTTTTGTCAACGTCCGCCTCTTTTGGCTGCGTATTTCAAATCTCGGCGTGCGTTCCTCTTTCTTGACGGTAAATAAATATAAAGGTTGATCGACACACCCCATCGTTCCTAGGGACTTGGACTAGAGGTAAATAAGGACCTTATAAGGACCAATATTAGATTTTGTAAGGACCATCACAACAGTAAGGAACACACAAAAATAAGCCGAATTTCGCGTGCCATTCATCGAGCGTAGTGTTTGTCCAGTTTATGTTTTAGAACCCACTCCTGGTATGCACTGTCCTTTAGAAGCAGTCTTGGAATAAACACTGAGGCATCGTCTCAACCTATGTCCGAACGATTTCGAAATTCAGTAAATGTGCGGAACCATTCAGTGTCGATGACCCGGAAAAATGAGAGGCTTTTATAACTACCCATGTGTGTTTTTAGTATCAGCTAGACATGCTGGGACCGTGATGCAAATATAGAGTTATAAAACCTTACTTGGCAAATTCAGTTTGTAGGTACTTGTAAGGACCCTAAGAACCTTGACACACTCTCTCTCTCTCATATATATATACAGATATATACAGTGCCACTCCAACGCCGCTTCTCTCTCTCTCTCTCTCTCTCTCTCTCTTCTCTCTCTCTCTCTCTCTCTCTCTCTCGTGTTTGTTTGTGGTATTGTCGTGTTTATTTGCGCTTTTAGTATAGCAAAGACTGGCTGTTAGATAGGTCCAAATGGACCGAACGCTACTATCCGTGATTTAAAGTTTTGAGTTCTCTCTCTCTCTCTCTCTCTCTCTCTCTCTCTCTCTCTCTCTCTCTCTCTCTCTCTCTCTCTCTCGTGTTTGTTGTGTGGTATTGGGTCGGTGTATTTTTTGCGCTTTTAGTATAGCAAAGACTGGCTGTTAGATAGGTCCAAATGGACCGAACGCTACTATCCGTGAGTATTAAAGTTTTTGAGTTTCTCTCTCTCTCTCTCTCTCTCTCTCTCTCTCTCTCTCTCTCTCTCTCTCTCTCCATCAAACAGCGTGGTGTGTTCATCAGCCTCACGAACGTTTCCATCTGTCTTGGCCCCGCAGCAATAGAGGGCGGGAGCGAGATGCATCGAGTGTAAATCCTTTATCGGCTCGCCGTATCGCCAGATCCTTTCCCGCCGCACCCACTTCACCCCCGTCAACATGCAGTCATCAGGTGTACAGTAGCACCCGCCACCCAGCACCGCTAAGGCCAGCAGCCAGCCCTCTCATCGGGTACCTTGGATGCAGGAATCAAACCGAGGGCCATCTCGGCCGACAGCGTAGCCGTCCAAGGTTAATTCCCACCGGGCGATGTAGCTTGTGCCAGATGACAGTCACCGTAGGCGATTCACATCTCCGCTGTGCGTACGTGTGACGTGTAAAACTAATCAAGCTCTGTTGATTTATCTGTCTGCTTGATTCTGGGATGATAATAGTTATAGCTTTGCCCGTTTCATCTGCAGTATAAAAATCTGGATTTCTACATTTTTGCCTTCCTTCCCGGTACAGTTACACCCCCCTGCCCTCCCCCACCGTCTACCTTCCCTCTCCCGTAGGCGATTCGGTTCTCTGCTATTGTGTCCCAGTTTACACGCGTGACGACCATCAACCTCAGTTCATTCCCCATGGCTGATTCTGGGCTGATAAGAAGTATAGCTTAGCGCGCTTCGTCTGCTGACTACAATTCTGGATTTCTGATTTTTGCCGCCCTCCGCTCAACCCCCCTACCCCCCACCCCCCCCCCTTGCACCCCCCCCCCCCCCCCCCCCACCCCCCCACACACACCCTTTCACCCAGGAAATGACGTGTGGCTGGCAGTGCATCCGACTTGTACTTTCCACTGGACGAGACTCGTCTGGCCCCGGGGCCGTGACCTTGGCTGTCGGCTGGCTGTCCCCGCTGTCGCCAGGCTTACGGACGTTACGTGCTGCGTCTTCCTTTTAGCACTTGTTGGGGGATCCGGACTGCCAATCAGCCAGATTTGAATCAAGTATAGCCAATCAAAATGACGCTGAACCGTGCCGCTGTGCACGCCGGCCACACTGTCATGTACACAGCCTGTGATGTGTAAGGCACCGTCATCGTCAGAATGATACTGCATTCAGATCGGCAGCGATGTCGACCCCTGTTGCGGTTTCACCGAGTCGGAACAGGGCAAAGCTACCAGTGTCCATAAACCATGCCTAGAAGTGGAAAGCATGTATTCATCTAATACAGTATTAGTGTCCACAAACCACGCCCTGACTGTGGAAAGTGTGCAGTCGTTTGAGTGTCCACAAACCACGCCTTGACTGTGGACAACATGTAGTCGTTTGACAGTGTCCACAAACCACGCCCTGACTGTGGAAAGTGTGCAGTCGTTTGAGTGTCCACAAACCACGCCTTGACTGTGGACAACATGTAGTCGTTTGACAGCGTCCACAAACCACGCCCTGACTGTGGAAAGTGTGCAGTCGTTTGAGTGTCCACAAACCACGCCTTGACTGTGGACAACGTGTAGTCGTTTGACAGTGTCCACAAACCACGCCCTGACTGTGGACAACATGTAGTCGTTTGACAGTGTCCACAAACCACGCCTTGACTGTGGACAACGTGTAGTCGTTTGAGTGTCCACAAACCACGCCTTGACTGTGGACAACGTGTAGTCGTTTGACAGTGTCCACAAACCACGTCTCGAGTGTGGAAAGCATGCAGTCATCTGACAGTATTCAGTTTCTATTTCTGATCTTCGATGATTTTAAAAAACAATGACCACGATGGACGTCTGGTTTACCTCCCATCCCTATCCCTACCCCCCTCCCGTGGAGGAGAAAAAGGAAATGACATCAACTGACTGCTATTCCATGACAGCTTTTCTCCCCCAGTGTGGTTGACAAGACATAAGTCCAGTTACTTACTAACCAACTAACCCCCAGTCTTCACCCTGTGTGGTTGACAAGACATAAGTCCAGTTACTTACTAACCAACTAACCCCCAGTCTTCACCCTGTGTGGTTGACAAGACATAAGTCCAGTTACTTACTAACCAACTAACCCCCAGTCTTCACCCTGTGTGGTTGACAAGACATAAGTCCAGTTACTTACTAACCAACTAACCCCCAGTCTTCACCCTGTGTGGTTGACAAGACATAAGTCCAGTTACTTACTAACCAACTAACCCCCAGTCTTCACTCTGTGTGGTTGACAAAACTAACTTACCAACTAACCCCCAGTCTTCGCCCTTTGCGGTCTACAAGACGTTAAAGTCCAGTTACTAACTAACCACCTAACCCCCAGTCTTCGTCTTCTGAGACGCAGGCAGAATCTCGGGGTCCTGTTCTGACACTATAGTACGACCAGACTGTACAGAGACCCTACACCCTCCGTCCGCACTATAGCACGACCAGACTGTACAGAGACCCTACACCCTCCGTCCACTCCCACACTATAGCACGACCAGACTGTACAGAGACCCTACACCCTCCGTCCACTCCCACACTATAGCACGACCAGACTGTACAGAGACCCTACACCCTCCGTCCCCCGCACTATAGCACGACCAGACTGTACAGAGACCCTACACCCTCCGTCCACTCCCACACTATAGCACGACCAGACTGTACAGAGACCCTACACCCTCCGTCCCTCCCACACTATAGCACGACCAGACTGTACAGAGACCCTACACCCTCCGTCCACTCCCGCACTATAGCACGACCAGACTGTACAGAGACCCTACACCCTCCGTCCACTCCCACACTATAGCACAACTAGACTGTACAGAGACCCTACACCCTCCGTCTACTCCCGCACTATAGCACGACCAGACTCCCACACTATAGCACGACCAGACTGTACAGAGACTCTACACCCTCCGTCCACTCCCACACTATAGCACGACCAGACTGTACAGAGACCCTACACCCTCCGTCCACTCCCACACTATAGCACGACCAGACTGTACAGAGACCCTACACCCTCCGTCCACTCCCACACTATAGCACGACCAGACTGTACAGAGACCCTACACCCTCCGTCCACTCCCGCTTGTTACAGAGCCAACTGCAGGGCTAACCGAAGACAGTCACACAGAATGGACAATGTGAATCCTTGTAAAAGAAGGAAGGAGGAAAAGAACAGCATTAGAACTTTGGAAAGGGAATGAGGATGTACCTTTGACGGAGTTCCTGTACCCGGCATAATTTACCGGCATACCAGACGAGAGTTACCGTTACCCTTGGCGATTTAGCTCACTGTTGTATTCGTGTGACGTCCTTCGAACGCTAACGAACTCCCTTGTTTGTTGCTTTCTAAAGGAAAGGGGCTTTGCGGCAGACTTAATCGTCAGCAATCAAGAGACGACAGAGAGCGAATTAGTGTCAGCACCGTCAGCGGACAAGCACGAATAAAAATTAATTCAGTACTTTACACTCCAATCGAAGGGCAGCTTCCCCACCATAAAATGCAGTGTACCACTTCGCCCTACTCGCACCCACAGCCTCGAAGACACGCAGGGCTCAAGCTTTGAAAACGTGCAGCCAATTAGCGATACTGCCAATTAGCGCGGGAGCCAATTAGCGGGTTGTACCTGAGTAAAACACAAGTACCTTATCCTTTTTCCTCCTGGGCCCTGGCGTCACTTGACTTTGGCCTCAGCCACTGCATGGGCCAGGGCCCACTGGACATAGCTTTCTGCCTTCACTTTGCTGCACGGTTACTATGACTGTAGAAAGCGATCTACGTGTTACAGACATAGCTTTCTGCCTTCACTTTGCTGCACGGTTACTATGACTGTAGAAAGCGATCTACGTGTTAAAGGTATAGACATAGCTTTCTGCCTTCACTTTGCTGCACGGTTACTATGACTGTAGAAAGCGATCTACGTGTTAAAGGTATAGACATAGCTTTCTGCCTAAACTTTGCTGCACGGTTACTATGACTGTAGAAAGCGATCTACGTGTTAAAGGTATAGACATAGCTTTCTGCCTTCACTTCGCTGCACGGTTACTATGACTGTAGAAAGCGATCTACGTGTTAAAGGTATAGACATAGCTTTCTGCCTTCACTTTGCTGCACGGTTACTATGACTGTAGAAAGTGATCTACGTGTTAAATTTATAGGCATAGCTTTCTGCCTTCACTTTGCTGCACGGTTACTATGACTGTAGTGATAAACTTACTTAACGTGTTAAAGTTATAGGCAACGAATCTTTCCTTAATTGTGATGAATAAAGTAACAGTGTCCACGTTTGAACCAATGGAAGAGAAAGCGAGCCGGAGGGGACTAGAACCGACGTCCGTCCGCTTACAGAATCACCACTATCAGCAAAAATCGTATAGTTAAACCTGTATATCAGCAAATGTTGTATAGTTAAACCTGTCTATCAGCAAAAATCGTATAGTTAAACCTGTATATCAGCAAATATCGTATAGTTAAACCTGTCTATCAGCAAATATCGTATAGTTAAACCTGTATATCAGCAAATATCGCATAGTTAAACCTGTCTATCAGCAAAAATCGTATAGTTAAACCTGTATATCAGCAAATATCGTATAGTTAAACCTGTCTATCAGCAAATATCGTATAGTTAAACCTGTATATCAGCAAATATCGCATAGTTAAACCTGTCTATCAGCAAAAATCGTATAGTTAAACCTGTCTACCAGTACCAGCAAATATCGTATATCTAAACCTGTCTACCAGCAAATATCGTATAGCTAAACCTGTCTACCAGCAAATATCGTACAGCTAAACCTGTCTACCAGCAAATATCGTATAGCTGTCTACCAAATATCGTATAGCTGTCTAACTCTCGTCTATCGAAAACCTGTCTACCAGCAAATATCGTAGAGCTAAACCTGTCTACCAGCAAATATCGTATAGCTAAACCTGTATACCAGCAAATATCGTATAGTTAAACCTGTCTATCAGTAAATATCGTATAGCTAAACCTGTCTACCAGCAAAGATCGTAGAGCTAAACCTGTCTACCAGCAAAGATCGTAGAGCTAAACCTGTCTACCAGCAAAGATCGTATAGCTAAACCTGTCTACCAGCAAAGATCGTAGAGCTAAACCTGCCTACCAGCAAAGACCGTAGAGCTAAACCTGTCTACCAGTAAAGATCGTACAGGTCTATGCTTTAGCTACACGATCTTTGCTACCAGTCTATCGCCTTACCGCTGAACCAAACCGGCTCACGCCATCCTTCGGCAATCAGATGTGAACTCATGCGGAACTTTGAAATCGTAAAGCTGGCCGGTTTTTACAGCGCGCACGTGTGGCCATCACTCAGCACCCCATCCGTCGTGCATCACCGCCACATCACGCTGCTGTTTCCCGTTACGCGGCCAAATTGTACTGGGGATCGGATCTGGACAGATCAGTGCTGCTCAACGGATCTCGAGAGGCACCAGTCTAAAAATAAAATTCGCCAAAGGCAGAACCGATCCCAAAAAAACAATCATATAAAAAAAAAACTAAGAGACCGCAGAAGCGGGGAGGAGAAGGAACTTTGAATAAAACGTTTAATACCCAGTCAACCATGACGGTTTTATTAGGGCGATGAGAGAGAGAGAGGGGGGTAGGCGGGGAGGGGGGGAGAGAGAGAGTGAGAGACAGACAGACAGACACACAGAGACAGAGAGTTAAAATGAAGAGTGCTGCTGTCTTGGTCTGATATGCACTAAATTATCACACAGTTACAGTACTCAGTCTTGGTCTGATACATATCATTAACTTTTCACAAACTTCCAAGACTGTTTTTCCTTTCACATTTCAACGACCGAACTTGATCAGACCACTCACCGATTCAACTTTAATTCACACCATGTGCTGCGTTTACGCCCTTCATTTGACAGTACTGCTATTCCGTGGTAATAATCGACAGATAATAAAAAATAAAAAATCAAGTCTTGAGCTATCCAGACAGTTATTCTCAAAGTCAGGAAATCATTGGCTCTTCGGTTCGACAGGAGGCATCAAAACTCACATAGTTCAGGAGCTGTGTGAGAGTCGAGGCGGCCGTCCTAACGAGCCTTACGGTTTCCGTGGACGTAAAGCAGTATTGAACCATGCTTCGGCATTGGTCTCAGCTCGTCCCTAATATGTCAACCGAACCGATCAAAACTCATTAAGCAACACAACCGAACCGATCAAAACTCATTAAGCAGCACAACCGAACCGATCAAAACTCATTAAGCAACACAACCGAACCGATCAAAACCCATTAGGCAACACAACCTAACCGATCTAAACTCACAAACTTTCAAAGACCTCAGCTGATTTTGTTCAATTTTCACGGACTTTTAAGACCTCGAAAATGGCAGATGGTGGATCTCGTCCGAGCTTTCAAAGACGGTAGCGACTTGTCCAACACAAGCAAATGAGGGTTACGGTCGACAACGTAACCGCCGTTGCGTGACAAACTTCACGGGCTCTCGTCCTTCAGAGGACAACACGAAACAACAGCATCGGCACACATCTGTGGCTCTGGTTCCGGTTCACAGAGCATCACATCTGTTTACCCGCAGATCATATCCACAGCTTTTTCACGTGCCGTGTGTCGATGCATGGGCGCTACCATGTTTGGCCTTGGCTGATTGCCGCGGCGAGCGGCGTTGCACCGGGTTGCTTCACGCTTTCTCGCTTGTTTTCCCGGAAGTGTCGCTCATAAACACGGAAGACTCGTTCAACCCACTGTTCAAGGCAATTCTTTATGCTGTCACAGGGGAGGAAACTGGTGAGCTGCAGACGTGTACCTTGAATACACAGGCCGGTTTCCAGTCCCGAACGGCGGTGCTCTCCGCCACGTCCTGAAGACTGGACCCAGTAACGCTGAGGCATTGACCGGCCACGTTGAATTTCAGCCCTCTGGTGGACTTTACCTCTGGAATCCATTCCATTGCAGTTTCCCCGGTACGTGGCACCCAGGGCAGGGCTCCGTGGCAATGGATGCTTTTTTTCCCTCGGCTGATGATGATGATGATGAAGTGATGCTTTATGTCCTCAGATGTCAGTTGACATATTAGGGACAAGTTGTGACCAATGCCGAAGCACGGTGCAATAAATCTTTACGTCCACGGAAACCAGAAGGCTCGTTAGGACGGACAGCTCAGGACGGCCACCTCGACTCTCACACAGCTCCTGAACCATGTGTGCCCTCGGCTGGAAACTCCCTGCAGTTGTATGCAGTCCCGCCGTTCCTTCTGATCCACGGAGTGTCAGCCGCTGAAGGCCCAGCAAAGCCAGGCGACATGAGTGGTACACTGGTAGTTGTCCCCGACTGTCCCAGTGGGAGTGGCACACCGGTAGTTGTCCCGGACTGTCCCAGTGGGAGTGGTGCACTGGTTGTTGTCCCAGACTGTCCGAATGGGAGTGGTACACTGGTAGTTGTCCCAGACTGTCCGAGTGGGAGTGGTACACTGATAGATGTTCCGGACTGTCCGAGTGGGAGTGGTACACTGGTAGTTATCCCGGACTGTCCGAGTGGGAGTGGTACACTGGTAGTTGTCCCAGGCTGTCCGACAGGGAGTTGTACACTGGTAGTTGTCCCAGACTGTCCGAATGGGAGTGGTACACTGGTAGTTATCCCGGACTGTCCAAGTGGGAGTGGTACACTGATAGATGTCCCAGACTGTCCGAGTGGGAGTGGTACACTGATAGATGTCCCGGACTGTCCGAGTGGGAGTTGGTACTGTTCCCTGTTGGTGCGGTCGTGTACTGCCAGTCCGCCAGTGTTTCTTTTGCCGTCTCCGGATCCTGCTACGTCTGCCCAGCCGTCCCCATCAACGACTGAACGTCACTCACACCACCACATCAAACCTCTTCCTAGACATTTCTGCCCGTTGTCCATAACCGTGGAGTATGATTATTCAGCTAGAAAAAAGAAAAAGAAAACGCCTCTTCTGTCCTCCTCACTATAATCACGTTACTTAAAAATATAAAATAAAAAAAACGCCTCTTCCGTCCTCCTCACTATAATCACGTTACTTAATGGAGAAACCGGGGTACTAAATGAGGCTTCGCTATAAGTGTAAGGTGGAATTTCACCTACAGTTGCATCATACTTTTCGATGTTCCGGAGGAAGTACTTTCCTTCCACTTGTCACCCAGTCCCACAATACCCTCCCTGGCTGAACTTCCTCCTGTCGGGTCGCCATCACTTGACCGGTTTAAGACTGATACTGGTTCAAGACTGATACTATTACCAGCCCTGTCCGTCCGCACACTCTGGTCATAATGATGCAACGCAACACACGGGCAAGTTGAGACGAAATTTCACCTGACAGGTAAGCCTATTTAATCCCCCAGTGAATGAGTCACAACTTAAGTTTTCTTTCTTTCCTTTCGGCCAGTCTGTTTTATTACGCGAGGCGGCTCAGTTTCGTACCTTAAGGCCGAAATGTACGTGCACAGGGTACGAGTCAGCGTGAAACCAAACAGAAGAGCTTCGCATCACGTCGTCATCACTTCTCTTATTGCCGAGTGGAACGGATTTGAGACGGAGAAGACAAACAGGAAGCGGTGATAGTTACTTAATGTGCAGCTGTAAGGGAAACTAGACACTGTCGCTGAGCTCAGAGCTCAGGCGCTGTGTGAAAGTCCAGGTGGACGTCCTGGGCTCCCGTCCCTAATAAGCCTAGTGTTTCTGTGGACGTAAAGCAACGCTTCATCGTCGCTGAGCTCTGGGTGAGCCGGTTTGGCCTAGCGGTTAGGCGTTAGGTTGGTAAGCGGAAGGACCTCGGTTCGATACCGCTTCGGCTCTCCTTTCTCTTCAAAAAGGTGGTGGTTTGTGAACACTGTCTTGCGACTTTGTCCATCACTTCCTACTGAAACATTAAAATGGCTCTCATCGCTGCCCATCTTAAAATGCAGGAGTCATTCTGGTGGTGACAGTGTAGCGATAGGTATATATAATCTGCCTCTTCCCCCACCTCCATACCCCGCCCCCCTTCTCCCCGTCCCTAATAAGCCTTATGGTTTCTGTGGACGTTAAGCACCATGTTTACTTTTACTTTTACGCTGAGCTCCTCACCACCCAGACCACGCAGTTCATGCTCCCCGACACTCGCGCGACACACACACGCATTACCCGAGACGCCACGACGACACGCCCTAGGGGAGTGAGCCACGCGATGGAGCAATTCATGTCCTGCTGAGGTGAAAACACACATGATACGTACAGAAACTACCGGATGGTCTGCACTGTTTCAAGGGACTACCAGATGGTCTGCACTGTTTCAAGGGACTACCGGATGGTCTGCACTGTTTCAAGGGACTACCAGATGGTCTGCACTGTTTCAAGGGACTACCGGATGGTCTGCACTGTTTCAAGGGACTACCAGGGTGGTCTGCACTGTTTCAAGGGACTACCAGATGGTCTGCACTGTTTCAAGGAGACTACCAGATGGTCTGCACTGTTTCAAGGGACTACCAGATGGTCTGCACTGTTTCAAGGGACTACCGGATGGTCTGCACTGTTTCAAGGGACTACCAGATGGTCTGCACTGTTTCAAGGGACTACCGGATGGTCTGCACTGTTTCAAGGGACTACCAGATGGTCTGCACTGTTTCAAGGGACTACCAGATGGTCTGCACTGTTTCAAGGGACTACCAGATGGTCTGCACTGTTTCAAGGGACTACCAGATGGTCTGCACTGTTTCAAGGGACTACCAGATGGTCTGCACCGTTTCAAACACCGAAACCCACGCATGACGGACGGATAGAGACCGGTCTCTACGCTCCCTCTCTCGCTCGCCCTAATATTCCACCCTTTGCGAAAACTTTTTTCCTTCTAAATCTCTCCTCCCCACCCTCTGTGTCTCTCTTCCGCCTTCTTTTCTTCAAATGCTTCTCTTTTTCTTATCGACTGCATGCAGTGATAATTTGACAGTGTTATAAATGTGAGTGCTGAATAAGTACGACACGCGTGCACCCCGCAGTTTGTCGACTGCATGCAGTGATAATTTGATAGTGTTATAAATGTGAGTGCTGAATAAGTACGACACGCGTACACCCCGCAGTTTGTCGACTGCATGCAGTGATAATTTGATAGTGTTATAAATGTGAGTGCTGAATAAGTACGACACGCGTACACCCCGCAGTTTGTCGACTGCATGCAGTGATAATTTGATAGTGTTATAAATGTGAGTGCTGAATAAGTACGACACGCGTACACCCCGCAGTGGACACCGGGCTCTGTGTGATCACAGCTGTAACCACAAGCTGTGCTAACGTTACCGACCGTGCCTCGCAAACTTAAAACACCTGCGGTCAATCCACCCCCCCCCCCCCCCCCCCCCCCCCGCCCACACACACACATGCACACTACAACAATAGACCCACGCAGACTCAGTATAGCCTATACATTCAGCTATTACCTGGTGGTTAGAAATTATCGAAGAACACACACACACACACACACCATAAGACCAGTCAGGCGAGACCCTCTTTCAAGAGCACGTTGTTCAGACTCTACTGTACCTGTACCTGCACCACACCACAGACTAACTTAGTAACTAGCCTCTCTGACGACCACCGGTCCTTTCCCGAGTGGAGGGGTGCCGGTGCTGTGTGGTGTCAAGGTTATTCCCACTGTATTGCATGCGATGCACATAGTTCACAGACCGAGCTGCCCGGCACACCACTTCGCCTTGGCCCCATTCAACGTGGTGTGATAAACATGTAGGCTGCAGGGCGTTTGGTCACGTCTGACGACATCAAACACACCAACCGTTCAAAAGAAAGCTTATTTCAATTACAGAATACAGTGGATTATCTGTTTAAACTACGCGTTCTTTTTAACATATGGAACATTAATCACAATTAAAAATAACCGTTCTTTCTAACCTTTTGAACATGTTTTGCCTTGATTGACGACAATTAAAAATAACCGTTCTTTTTAACCTTTTGAACATGTTTTGCCTTGATTGACGACAATTAAAAATAACCGTTCTTTTTAACCTTTTGAACATGTATAATAAAAATTAAAAACAACCGTTCTTTCTAACCTTATGTATTCTGATCTTGTTTCAGAAGAGTGGCAGTCAACTATGTTTCAGCTATTTGCTGTTTTTGTTTTGTTTTGGGTGGTTGTTGGTTTTTCTCATGTCTAAAAAAACAAAAACAACACGCATTTGTTTTCTAAAACTGACTACCATATTCTCACATACCCTATGCTTTCTCAAACACAAGCGATACTTACTCATACTGCCACATTAAACAATATTCAGTGTACTTCAATGTATCTCGTATGCTTTCTGAAACAGAAGTGGCACTGACCTCAGTGTCCGTCGCTCAGACTGTTATGTCCAATGTACTCCGTTCTGACTGCCATAATACATTCAATGTATCCTGTATGCTTTTTGAAACAGAAGTAACACTGACTGCCGCCGTAGTTGGTATGTACGTCTTCCGTTAAAGGAATATTACTCGTGACGATCTTGTTGAATGAGCGAGTAAGTAATCTCATCTGTCATCAAGCACTGATGTCGTGATATGTCTGTGAGCTCGTACATGCCAAGTAAAGTAGTTCTTTACCGTACAGTGCACAACTTGTGGTACACTGCCTCACTCAACGACAGTATACCGGAAACTTCACTAGGATATTAACGGACGTCTGGGCACGTGACATGTATCCACACTCGCATCCACTCCACGATCCAGCGGAGCTACAGCACAAATAACAGTCTCCACCCAGCTATCCAAACAGCGGTGTTAGTACGAACAATAACCTCCGCCCATCTATCTAACGCAAGCATGTTTCCAGTCTCACAATGAGTAAATGATTCTCAAGAACAGGAGGAGGCGGAGGAGAGTGTGTGTGTGTGTGTGTGGGGGGGGGGGGGGGGGGGGAGGAATGCTGAACTAACAAGGAGGAGGAGGGTGAGCTGAGAAGGGTGAGTGAGTGAGCCTTTGAGCGGAACAAAAACTGGAAACCACCCTATACCTTCGCAGGAAGTGTTGCTCTGTTCGCTTTTTTCATTATTTTATTTTTTTAAAGGTAAATGCGAGTGACGGGAAAACCCCAGCAAAAACAAAACGCGCACTGGCAGGCCTTGGAGGACGAACCTCTTCAACGGCTCTCCACACAAAGGGGTCTGGGGCGAGAGGTCAAGCCATCTGACATCCCCTCCCCCTCCCCCACACAAGTGGGGCTGGCCCACTCAGACACTGCTACATGTCGTAGTGGGAAGGGGCAAAGGGGGAAAGGGGGGTGGAGGACGGCTGTAGACTTGTACACGGAGTACTTGTCGCGAGTCTGCACACTCCCAGCATCGCTTTCCGCACGGAAGGATGTCGTAAGTAAAGCAGTGCTTGGAGTTTGACAAGTCTACATGCACACCTCCGCTGCCTCCAGACAAGAGATCCTGTGGTCACGGTGAGGACAATGCAGCACTAGAACCCCTCTGACAGCGGCACCAGCAACTGTCAAAAGGTCAAGTCCTTGGTGATGATGATGATGATGATGATGATGATGATGTAGAGCTTCACGTCCTCGGATGTCGGTTGGCATATTAGGGACAAACTGAGATAACGCGTGAGCATGGTTCAATATTGCTTTACGTCCACGGAAACCGTAAGGCTCGTTAGGACGGAAAGCCCAGGACGGTCACCTCCACTTTCACGCAGTTCCAGAACTGTGAAGGTCTCTGGCGAGACTACCCCGACTTTGTAGCACGCAAGAAACGAGACGTTAAAGCCGATTCCCCATCAAGTTATGTTATCAACCACCCACACGCTTTCCGCTGTTGGAGAGTGAGCAGACGCTGCCTGTGGATAGACAACGGCCGGCTCACGCCGGCTCACGCCGGCTCACGCCGGCGCCGAAACGGTTAGAAGACAGCAGTGGGCTCCTTCTGGGAAGACCGGAGAGTGGATTATAAACAAAATACTGTTCAGCTGTGAGTGTGTATCTATACATGCGCGCGCGAATTGGCGCTGTGTGTGTGCGTGCGTGCGTGTGTGTGTGCGTGCGTGCGTGCGTGCGTGCGTGCGCGCGCGTGCGTGCGCGCGCGCTATATCAGTAGTGTGTGTGTTCGCCCCCCCCCCCCCCCCCCCTTTTCTTTAATACTTGAATTCTCTTGTTCTGTAACAAATGTCACCCTGAAATAAGCGTCATGGCTGACTGGGCGTTCAAAAACAAACTCTGAGCTCTGTAACAAACGAAGCTTACTTTTGTCAAAGCACAGCGGTGCTGTAAGTACGGAACCTGAACAACGCTCCGGGCACGTTCGTTAGGAACGGCATTTTAACATCCTGTCAAGTCTCAGGACACGTTGGTTAGTTAGGAACGGCATTTTAACATCCTGTCAAGCCTCAGACCGAGTAGGACGCTTTACATGCAAGTAGGTCACGTTGGTTAGTTAGGAACGGCATTTTAACATCCTGTCAAGCCTCAGGTCACGTTGGTTAGTTAGGAACGGCATTTTAACATCCTGTCAAGCCTCAGGACACGTTAGTTAGGAACGGCATTTTAACATCCTGTCAAGCCTCAGGACACGTTAGTTAGGAACAGCATTTTAACATCCTGTCAAGCCTCAGGACACGTTAGTTAGGAACGGCATTTTAACATCCTGTCAAGCCTCAGGACACGTTGGTTAGTTAGGAACGGCATTTTAACATCCTGTCAAGCCACAGGACACGTTAGTTAGTTAGGAACGGCATTTTAACATCCTGTCAAGCCTCAGGACACGTTAGTTAGTTAGGAACAGCATTTTAACATCCTGTCAAGCCTCAGGACACGTTCAACTGCAAACGACACAAGCACTCCAAATCTGCGCGTAGAGAAACAGACCGCCTTAGTAAGTAAAGTAAGTAAACATGGTGCTTAACGTCCACAGAAACCGTACGGCTTATTAGGGATGGGGAGAAGGGGGCATGGAGGTGGGGGGAGAGGGAGATTATATACCTATCGCTACACTGTCACCACCACAATGACTTCTGCATTAAGATGGACAGCGATGAGAGCCATTTTAATGTTTCAGTAGGAAGTGATGGACAAAGTGACAAGACAGTGTTCCGAGAAGTTTCTTCCTGGTTAGTTCTCAGACTTCAACGTCCCGTCAACTGCACAAGGTCACCTCGGGACAAACAAGCACTGTTTTAAATCACAAGTTTAAGAATTACACCACGGTCAGCAAACGTCATTAATTCAAAAGCAAAATAACTAGCTCACGTGCAGTCTAAATATAATGCAATTTGATACAAATTCAACTGGCCAAAGACATACTCGATACTGTGTCTCTTTCAAGTTGAAAAGCGGAGAGGATCTGGAGGGGGGGGGGGGGAATGACTCGGGAAAGTAGAAATTCGGACAAGGAAGGAATTCCTGGCTGCAGATATATAGCGAAGCACGCATGGCTATAAGTATATTCTGACCTACTCCAGGCTTTAAAAAATAAAAATAAAAAGCAATGAAGGCAGTAGGACTGTCGGTTCGGGGTTTAGTTCTCAACACAGGGGACCTTCACGTCCGAGTCGGCAGTACCCCGGTGCGGGAAACGAGAGGACGTATCAGCTCCTTCGGGACAAGAAGTCACACGCCGATACAACTTCTCCCTGGCCATGTTTTGTTGCCAGTGACAGCGAGTGGCAGGGTGCGACTGCTGATAGGCAGCCAGACAGCGGAACTTAGGGCTGTCTGACGGCACGCACGCAGGCACAAGAGCCAGCCACCTCTCTCCCGATACGCTTGCTGGAGGTTTCGCAAGCGCTGCGAGAGAAAAGCGAAAGAGAAAGTTTGACTGCGTGCGCCTTTGGAAGGGAAAACGGAAGTTAAATGTCATGGGCGTGCTTGGGTTGGGACACTTTGTCAACAAACGCTTACATACTTACTTATGACAATGTCTCCGTTCGAGGCGCTGTGTACGTCACAGATCGCGAAGAGTGTGTCAGCTATTCACCTCAACCTGAACAGGGCGAGTGCCTTGGGCTGTGCCACAACACAGTGACACCAGAAAAACAAGGAAGGAGGAGGGGACGGAGGGAGAAACGCACCAAAATGTTCTCATGCGCTGAATAGTTATGTGGGGACTATTCTCAGCCATGTTAAGACCATTTTTACGTAACAACATCCAACCTCCAGAAATGGGAGATTATTTATCCTCCGAGACGGCGTGTGGATGCCCATGTGGGCTGGGTATTTTACTAATATTGTAATAAATAATCATCATCATTAAGAAAACGACACCAACAAAACTGTCACACACGCAATCCTCCCACCCCATGGAATGCACAGTTTGTCAGTGTACAATTACATAAACCAAACGATCCCTAGTGTTCCGATGAAGAAGTTACAGCAACACCAAAACACGAGACCGTGAGCCTCCGCTACTTCTGTACTGTCCAGCCCGTGGCGACCAGGCAAGCTACTCCCTTTCGTTTCACGGTGATGCGGGGCTTAACGTCCACACGTGTCGGGCTGACGCACTTGGGACAACCCTTTCCATTCTCAGCCCATGCTTTTTAGTTTGTTTGTTTGTTCCGGATCAGAGCGACCTCTCTGCAGCGCCCAGGAGCTGTGTGAAAGTGGAGGTGGCCACCCTGGGCTCCCCGGGGAGTCCCTAACAGTCCTTGTGGTCTCCGTGGAAGTGAAGCTGAAGTTGAAGTGTCGCTTTACGTCCACGGAAATCGTAGGTTAATTACTAATATTAGGGACGGGAGCCCAGGACGTCCACCTCGACTTTCACACAGCCCCTGAGCTCTGAAGTAAAGCAACAATGAACTTGAACTTGTAGTTGTACGTGTCTCTCTAAACAGACCCCGTCCTACCCATCCCCAAAATGGCAGGACCCTCGCCCACAGAGCGCAGGGGTTTGGGAGAGTCCAAAGCACGCACGCTCGCACGGGAACGGCAATTTAAAAAAAAAAAAAAAAGGAGAGAGAGAGAGAGAGAGAGAGAAAAAAAAAAACAGAAAAAAAAACAGCCGTAGACAGGGAGAGGCCGACCAAATTTCTGCACTGTGACTGACTGTGGTAAAGTAGCGTTGAGATTCCTCTAAGCATCTGTGTGTGTGTTTATTTTTTAACTTAAAAACCTAGAGGATGCCTCTAGGTTTTTAAGTCGATTCATTTTGTGTTTCATCCGATGCCCGGTGATGTGAGGTTGCGTGGGGCTGAATGAATTTCTCTCCCCATGTTTTGTATAATACTATGTCTTTTTTCTCTCAATATTACGTCTGGCGTATGTAGGCCTATGGAGCCTGGAAGAATGACATCATGCACAACGTCGACAAATAGTCAACGCTATCAAGCGCCTGTGACCTACCCGCCACCCCCCTTAAAAAATAAATAGATATGTAATTGGAAGAAAAAAGATCAGTATAGACTATTGCCCTCCCCTCGCCCCAAAACTTCAACTCAGCTTCCAGTGCTCACTCTCTTGTGGCGTCTTACAGCCCCCGTGTGCAATCCCACGCATGCATCAACACGTGTGCACACGTTAAATATGCCAAACACTGGCAGCCATACCATTGTTTGGACACACGAAAATACTTCTCACACTAATCAATAGGAATGGGTAGCGCTGCTCTTGCGGCTACTGTGCCGTACCCTGGTAAGACGACCCCAATTTCCCGTAAGGAACAACGAAGTATTAAACACACACACACACACACATTTTAGACTGCGGCACCACGATCCCTTCTGCTACTAGTTAAAAGCTGACACCACTGAAGACGTTACGTAGTGGAAAAGCGCTACCAATAACGAAGGCCTGCATAATGAAAACTGTGACCGCATGAATGTAAAGCAGAACGAAACCCAGAGCGCTCGTGCAGAATGAACACACAAGGGAGTTAGAGCTCGAAATACGTAACACAACTACAATAACAAAGACCCGAGACAACAAAGACCTGACTGTAGGCAACTACGGTAACTATCTGCACCTGGCATGCGTGTATACAAGGTACATAAACTCCACCAGAGGTACATCCTCATGGGATCTTGGTACCGCAGTCTAAAATGTGTATTATATATGATATATATGTGTGTGTGTGCGTGTGTGCCTGCGTGTGTGTGTGTGTGCGCGTGTGTCTCTGTGTGTGTATTAGATATTAGAGGATGTATCTCTGGCGGAGTTTATGTACCTTGTATAAATTATACGCATGCCAGGTGTGAGTTACCGTAGGAGACTCAGGTTTGTTGCTGTGTTTGTGGTACGTATTTCGAGCGCTAATTAACTTTATGGCAGCACGACTTGCGACACACACCAACGTAGCGGACCCATTGGGACTTCTTCTTCCAGCAATACCCACGATCAAAGCCCACCCTCACTGATATTTTTGGCGTGCAAAGAGGGGTGACCTTTGATCCCTGAAGTGTACTGGCTGGTGTTTTTATTTAGTATCAATGCTGCTGCGGTTCACAGTTGGCACCAGCAGATATCCACACCAGCATAACATGGGGGGGGGGGGGGGGGGGAGGTCAGTAAGTAACTTGGTGTTTTACGCCCAGTCAACCATTATGATTATATCAGGGCGAGAAGGGACAGAGAGAGAGAGAGACTGGTCGGTGTCCAAAGACCCAACCGAGCCCGGCCTGTCCAGTCGTGACGGGCGAGTGACAAGAGACCTGCAAGATGTCATGTCTGACCTCCCTAGTCCAAACAACTGCAACAGCACTGCGACTACGTGTGCTGTGACCCGACAGCAAAACAAAGCCACTGAGAAGTTCCTACGTTTAGCACGCTGACGACAAAGCAAGGCCACGAACACCCTGACAGGCACTTACACGTAGTTATGTATGTACAGACAGAGATGCTGCCAAATGGGCCCAGACTTAAAGCCCACCCCAGCACAACAGCCACAAAACCTGCCAGTGCCACAGAACAGAACCAGCAATGGGGCTGATCAATATTAAGTGATACATTATACATTTGCACACTGCAAGACTCATTCAGGGAATGTAGACTGGCAGTTTATTCTTTTACAACAAGGTATGCTCAGCCGACTTTTAAAATGCACACAGGTGGTTCTGTCTAAACCAGTATGTGAGCTTACCACCAAGGATTGTAATTTATCTTCTAATTTTACATAAAAGATTCAATTATTTTGAAGTGTGTAATGAACAAACAATGCAGACAATATCAATTCTTGTACTGTAGTGTAATATATAATAACATTAAATACTATTCACCCAACCCCCCTCCACACACACACAAGTGCGCGAGCGCACACACACACACATACACTCACACATACCTAACATTAACAGCAGTGACCAGTGTCAGTCAGAGGTGAGAGTGAGAGGGAGGCAGGCTGGGATACAGTGACATGTCACACAGGTCAGACTCTGGGTGAGAATGATGTCAGGGTGGGTGTGAACTCTGGTGCTGTGAATGTTGCATGGCAGGCACTGCATGATAACATCTGCTCTGCTCCACACGGCCGTTTAATCAATACGTCTGTAATGCAGCTTGAAATTGCCGGCATCACGTTGGAACTGATCTCCAGGGTCAAGAGGCTAAGCCCCCCCCCCCCCCCCCACCCCTAACAGGTGTTGCATGCCAGCTCTAGATAGACAGGTAAACCAGGTAAGGTAACCACTTAACTTGTGGTCGAGAATAGACTGCAAAGTAATAGTGAGGGCATGGGGCACGGAGAGCTCTTCACCCCATTACTTTGTTTGCGCATCTCGCCAAACCTAGCACTCTCTGCTTGGGTCCCACTCAAAACGAAGTCAACATCACACAGTATGCGGTGAAAGAGGCCAAGGTAAGCACAACTATACCCATCTCTCTGATCACTCAAAGTTCAAACAGCAAACAGTACATACTGAATATAATATGTACACTATACTTGTATGCAACTACTAATATTGCAAGCTGTTGATGAAATCAGTTTTGCATTGTCATGACTCTCCACTCATGATGGTCATGAATATGAAATGCAGCACCAAAGTACAGACAGTTCACTAATTAAATTCATATCATATATCACGCAATGGAAACGTTCCAAGTGTTAAAAAAAGATTAAGAGACAAAACAGGAAGAAAAAAATATATATCACTTTTTTTTATCAGAATAAAACCAAAATAATGCATATTAATTTATTATATATATAAATTTCATTGCTAAAATTAATAGAACTATGTCTGTCTGAGTATTATACTTTTATAGTTCATTTACTTTAATATCAGTTTCAGTACAAGTTTTGATTAAATGCTGTGGTGAGCACTGCACCCAAAATCCAGTAATTTGTTGTTTGTAATTAAAACTGAGTGAGACAGGGTGTGGAAAATGTACACAAAAATTAGTTTTACTGATGGTTTAAATTTTAATAACATAATTTTAGAACTCAAGTTTCAACTCCAATTTGTGTTTAAATAATGTTGTATTTTGTTTGTTAGTATAACTTGTATGAACTGCCAGCATTTGTTATTTAAACACAGTGGAACACTAAGTCTTTACTCTTATTCTTAACATAACAACAACAAACTCAACAACATGGTTGACTGGTTCCTAATTCTAGGCACAAATCCTTCATTACCATCACTGATTTAAAGTGAGCTTTGATACACATCTCATCATCTGCGTACTACATGTGAGAAACACTTTTAGTTGTTTTAAAACATGATTCATTTACAGACTATGATAGCATGAAACAGTTTCACTAGAAAGATCAATTTAACTGATCATTTAATAAGTTAATACAACAACAGTGCTAATTATCATCTACTCTTGAGCACTCACCATGCTCTATAGTTGCATACATGTATATTACACTCTCATCATTTATTGTAATGATGCATACAAATATTAAAGTATGCTTGTTAGAAAAGCTGACAACAAAACAAATAATGACAATCAGAACTGAACTTATTGTTTATATGTAAATTGTAATCTCTGGCATTATCCATAAATTTTATACACACTACATGACAAGTAAGTGGAGCGTGAGTGTGACTAATAAAACAAACAGTCTAGCCCCTGCTGTAGTCCAGGCAGATCTGTATAAAGTTAGTAAGTACATTCCCCAGTTGATATGGCAGCCCACTGTACTGATTACACACCCAAGCTGTCAACACTGGTGGGTCCCTGCTCTACTGGCAGGCCCTATCCAAAACCCACTGCTCATAATGAATTTATAAAATTTAAATAGTGTAGTTTAATACTGCATGACACTCAACAGTGACCCTAAAGTAAAACAGTGCTTGCGTCTCGCCTTCATCAGTTCACGGGCACACCAAGCACAAAGACTACTGCACAGTGACACTGACAGTATTCAAAGATCCCTATGCCCACACCAAGCACAAAGACTTCTGCACAGTGACAGTATTCAAAGATCCCTATGCCCACACCAAGCACAAAGACTTCTGCACAGTGACAGTATTCAAACATCCCTATGGCTATGCCCACCGTTTGGCAAGTTGAAGATACTGAAAACTAGACAAGAACCTGAGCGTATGTGTGGATTACAATCATAACAAATAACAACATACAGTCTATTATTTGTATCAAACAAAGATCATTTCATCCAATCGGAGTAAGTGCAACCATACTCAGTTACTGACTCCTTTGGTTCCTTTAAAACATTTTTCAGTCCCACTGGGAATACTAGTGATAGGCAATGCATAAAACATGTCCAAAATGATCACACTGTAAATCTGTCAGCTCCACAGCACCCCCACCCAACCCCTTCACCTCCCTGCTGAGCATACTTACTAGTTAATACTACTACTTATTTACTCTACTATACTGGTAGGAAAAGGAGGAAACAAAGTCTGCTTGCCTGCCTTCTTTGCTGTGGCTGTGACTGTGACTAGTGTGAGTGTCAAATGGCCTGCCTGGGTGAGTTAGGGAACATCAGGTTTAACTGCAGTCCTAGTCTTAAACTGCAGCAGTCCTACTGCTTGCACATACATTTATACATATTATACTGGTATACATGTACGCATGTACTGATGTAGTTTTAAACCTCACTTAACACTATGATAAGAGTGATTTGTTTTTCACTGTTGACTGACACTGACAGTGACAGAGAGAAGGTTATCCATGGGGTTACACAGAATGAAATTATGAGTTTTGCTTTTACATCACACATTTTTAATACACAAATTATACATTTATAGTAATTAGAAAGAATTAAAACATAAACATAAAGGTAATAAAGTAACTTAAAAAAATTCAAATTCAACAGATCAAAATAGCCATACGTCTGACATTAGCTTATAAATAATAAAGTTAGAACTTTTTCTGCAGTTTGGTCAAAACACTGTACGACAATCTTGGCAAGAGAAAATTGAAACTTAAAAAAAAAAAAAAAAGCAAGCAAATTAACAGAAAACCCAGGGACAGCCTTCTTGTTATTTTGTGATTTATATAACAGAGTTTAGACTAGTGCTGCCCAAGACTGCAGCAAAAACAGCAAGCATGCTGACCACGATCTAAGCACTAGGCCAATCTCATGCTGGACTCACTGGATGGCTGTCTTTGGAACAGCGCAGGAAGACCTCACACCTAGGGGTGATGTATAAGATCTGCAATGGACTAGTCCAGTGCCCCATCCACAAGACCAAACTAGTCCCGCCACCCCCCCTCCCCCCCAGTGCTGCACCCACTGTCTACAGCTTAGCCTCATCATCACCAGAAAGCAGTACCGAGGTGGTGGTTCCTTTTTACCCCGCACCATCAGGGACTGGAACTCACTCTCCATTGTTGCAGTAGAGGCAACGACTGGTGACACAAAATGTTGACACTTTTGTGTCACGTGCCTCCCAGTCCCACTGACCAGTCAACTAGTTCTTCTTTTTTTCTAAGAGTAGAGACAGAGAGAGAATGACAGTCACAGTGCAACAATTGTCAATTCAGTTTTTAGGACTTGTGACCAGAGCTAAAATGTGGATTTTGCGAACACCACCTAAAGTGTCAGAATAATCATCAACAGGATTGTGGGCATCCAAGGAATGAAGAAAGAAGAAGAAGTAACTTGAGTAAGTCCGCTCAAGGGCACCAGCCAAAACAATCAACATCCTCCTCAACATAAAGAACTGGAAGTGGAACATCTGTCCAGCTGAAACAGTCCATACCCTTCCAGTATCTTCATACCAAAGTCAAAGGTGTCAGACTCACACAATACCACAATCACACTGTCCTCCTTCCTTTTCATTGTGTGTGTGTGTGTGTGCCACTGTGTGTACACTGTAGTACAATTTATAAATAACACATGCCTACTCTTAGTCCTACTCTTAGATCTACACCAACACACTTACTGCTGTCTTTAGTTTATTCCACATTACTTCTTGAAGTTGTTCACAAACTCCTACAACCACTCCATGTCTACACTGACTCTTTACATGTTGAATCTTCACACTCACAACTGCCAGTCACCCCAGTCACACTCACAACTGCCAGTCACCCCAGTCACACTCACAACTGCCAGTCACCCCAGTCACACTCACAACTCTACACTATCCTGGGTTAGAGAACTCTACACTATCCTGGGTTAGAGGAAGTACTATTGTATTACACCGGTAACAGCAGTAGCTACACTTGACAGTGTACAGATCACGAGTTCCGAGTTCCTTCTGCAACTAGGAGTCTAGATTCAAGTGTGCTACGTGTGGTATTTCATTTCTCTAACATTAGTAACAGAATTACAAAGTGCTCACTGTAGTGCCGCTGGCCTTCGGTGGTTTGTAACGGAAAGAGCACACCATTACGCGGAAGTGGTCAAGCAGTCCTGCCATTGCAGTACACGCCCCACAGACGGACTAGTACTGCTTATTAGTGGACAACTCCTTTCATTCGGGCAAAGCGAGCACACACTGACCACACACACATGCAATGTTCAACACGCACACACAGCCCCAGCGGCGCTATCAAAGAGCCGGGAAATAAACACAGCCTGAACGTTCCGCGTAACATCCCGATCCTTGCCATGTTTGTGTGCGGTGTGTGAAAGTATCGGCTGTGCATGTTTCTACTGGTGTATGGAGCACGCTAAATCGCAGCCCTCCCCTCATTCCACTCGCCTGTCAGTGTTCGTTTCTGATGAGAAGCAAGTGGTTGGAGTTGAAACCGTCTGCCACTGCTCACTTTCCCACTCACCTTCTTCAATCGGCAATTTCTCCACTAACTGCAAGGAAGCCATGTTTCATTTCAGTCACATAATCACGTTCCTGACAGAAAATGTTACATCCTTCTTGCTTGATATCTTTGACACCGTTCACAGTGTTCTGTAGGGAAGGAAGTTCCCTCGAGCTGTGTGTTCTGTGTGGACGAATCCGGATTAGTCACACAGTCATTATAATACTGCACTTGTGAATGAGCTGTTCGTTGATTGGTCGAAAATGGAAGCCGCGCATCTGCGTTTTTGCCGAGCGTTTGTGAATGAGGTAGGAGAGAACAAGCAAAAAACCCAGTAAAGGCGATCGTTGAAGAAGAAAATACTTGTGCTCATAAAGTTCCAGGTATTTTTTCTCCTTCATGAGTATAACCATGAATAATCAAAAATAAGGTCTTACTAGATATTCATTTCATTTCATTCTGGGTTTTCTAGCTTTCAACTGACTGAGTCAGTTTAGCATGGCCTCTAGTCAGTCGAGAGAAGACGTGACAGCGATTCCGGCTGAGGCGGCTGACGTATCTGAGCGTCGGCTGTGATAAAAGCTGTTTTGCCGTTTTAATAAATCAGTTGAGTTGCAAAAATGAGCGAAAAAGTGCTAAATAAAGACAGCTCAAGGATGAAAATGTACTCTCTATATATATTAAACTCTCGGCAGGCAGTCACTGAGTAAATATTTCTTCGCCATAATGGCTTTCCCTTACATGCAAAACGGCCGACTCACGGTTACAAACTTTAAATATGATAATAATAATAATATGAATGGGCATTTCTATGGTGCACGATCCCTAGCCAAATAGGCTAGGGCCCAATGACTCATGCGCCGTACACTGAAACGGCTGAAGATGCAGAACTAATGTAGTTTAGTAAAACACAAGACTGAAATGATAAAGTAATGGACAAAACGACTCGACTGAACTCACAGCCGGGCCAAATCACGCAAGAACATGATTTGCATACAGCAATTTCACTGTAAATAACTAATAAATAATAATAATAATAATGTACATTTATCAGACATGCGCTCATCAACGCCCAGAGGGCTCACATGATACATATTAACCTAAATATGATATTCTATACACATGTAGAGCATAGTCCTATCCGAACCATTTACATTATAAAAAATATTTTAAAAAACAAAGTTGTTAGCCGACTAACTTGACGCGGGGTGATATCAGTGACCAAGTCAGTACGGTTATAACCGCCGCGGGAATCAGCTGATGAAAGCTGGTTAATAGTCGATGTTGTTTCTGTTTCAGTCTGTCGTCGTCGTTGCTGTCGCCGCCGGGGGTGGGGGGGGGGGGGGGGGTGGCGCGGGGGTCAATGGGGGAGGGGGGGGGTGATGCCGTCGGTTCTTAGTTGCGACCGTTTGTTGTGCTGCGGCTTTTAGTGTAGTGTTTTAGTGTTTTCTGAAGTTATTCTTTTATTCTTTCTCAAGTTCAGTCAGGTTCGGGCTATGGCCTTCTCAGTTTCAGTGCTGCCACGTCCGGCGGCGTTGTTGTACTAACCGGCGTATCGTAGGGCGGTGTAGCAGCGACGAGACATTGAACTTTATGTCTATTAGAATTTAAAAACAACAACAACAACAACAACAACTAAAGACGGTGTATAGTTTCACTGCTGATGCACTGACTCGGCGATGACACAAACTGAGCACCTCATTCGATCTGTACGGGTGACAGCTGGTTAGTCTTGGATCGTATGACGTTTCACCTCAGGGTCGCATAAGTTTGAGTATAGTTGGTAGGAAGGTCTGTTGCCGATCTCATAGATCAGGAGCTGTGTGAGAGTCGAGGTGGCCGTCCCGGGCTGTCCGTCCTAACGAGCTTTATGGTTTCCGTGGACGTAAAGCAATATTGAACCATGCTCACGCACTGGTCTCAGCTTGTCCCTAATATGTCAACCCGGCGACATCCGAGGACATTAAGCGTCACCTGAAGGAAAGAATTGCGGACCTCAGTCAGTCTGGTGGCGGCCACTGAGTGAGCCGAGTCTTCCCTGACGGCCGGCTGAGCAAACATAGAGGTAAACTCGGGACCGGTCAGTCTCATAGTTCACTGAGGAGCTGTGTGAGAGTCGAGGTGGACGTCCTGGGCTGTCCGTCCTAACGAGCCTTCTGGTTTCCGTGGACGTAAAGAATTATTGATCCGTGCTTCGGCATTGGTCACAACTTGTCCCTAATATGTCAACCATACATTCAGCAACACTTCACCACCGGTCAGTCTTTATCTCTGCCATTGTCACCAGTTTTGACTGAGGCTGTTTTGCCAGATGTAACGACTTCCGGCTGGCTTGGTGCTCCGCGGAGAAACCACGATGATGATGACGATGTAGAGCTTCATGTCCTTGGATGGCGGTTGACATATTAGGGACGAACTGTCACCAATGCGTGTGCCATGGTTCAATGCTGCTTTACGTCCACAGAAACCGTAACGTTAGGACGGACAGTCCGGGACGGCCACCTCGACTTTCACACAGCTCTTGAACTCTGGAAACCATGGACTTACATAGATAATTAATAGGTCCATGTCCGAAGCCGCTGAGACTTCGGGAGCTGGCGTTCGCAGCTCAGTGACCGGCCGTTGGTGCCTGGTGGCCGGCTACGATCCGGCCGTCGCTGGGGCGATCCGTCACTGAGTCACTGACATGACTGACCGTCTGTGACTGACACTGTCCCAATGGCCGTCACTGACAGTACGGTCAAAGTGGCAGACTCGAAACGAAATATTTTTTTATATTCTTCTTGAAATATACAATGCTTAAAAATGAAAATGAAGAAGAAGAAAAAGATTTTTATTATTTTATTTTTTTAAACTGATCCGACTTTAACCAATTTCTCTGACTCTCACTTCGTGTGATTTCCGAGTATCTCTTCAGCCCCCTTCACTGACCAAGTCAGTCAGTCCTTCCAGAGTCCACTTAGGCCGCACCGAGTCAGTCGTCGCAACCTCATGCAGCTAGTCCCCACCTCTCAATGACTAGCAAGATCATGTCAGTGTAGTTTTCGCTGAACGTTAGATTAGCTGTCTTAGCAGTTCATTACTGTTCTAAGGCACTGACCGTGACCACATTTTAAACACACATCGCTCATCAATGCGGGACTTGCAACGCTCTGACCGCAGAGCCCAGTCCGGCCTTGGCAGGAAGAAGGTCTCGTCACTGACAGTGGTCCACTCAGTCTTGGGGGACTGGAACCGATTCGCCGATTCGTTCTAACGGCTTCACCGTTCCCCGGCCAAGGAATCGCCGTTCACCGATTCACCCTTTTCCCCAGATCGCCGTCAGAATGTGTACGGCCGTCTTGGCCAGCCGTACTATATTATTACACGAAATAAATAACAGGGGGTAAAGGGGGGGGGGGGGGGAGGGCACACACACACACACACACACACGCACACACACACACACACTCACACGCACACTCATACACACACACACACACACACACACACACACACACCACTCTCTCTCTCTCACACACTGACATACACACACTCATACACACACACACACACACACACACACACACATACCCTAACACACACACACACACACACACACACAATGACACACACACACACACAACCACATATGTGTTCAGTACAGGCCCATGACCCAACCATATATGTGTTCAGCACAGGGCCATGGCCCAACCACATGTGTTCAATACAGGGCCATGACCCAACCACATATGTGTTCAGTAAAGGTCCGTGACTGTGACCCAACCACATATGTGTTCCGCAGTACCGTGACAGGTCGGCGTGACCCAGCAAAGTTGGAGCGGTCTGCACTGTCCTGTCCACGGCACAGTGGATCAGCGGGGAAACGAGTTGTTACTGATACGGCAAGTGACTGGTCGGGGAGCTCTCCTCCATGTTAGTCAGTAGTCGTCTCACCTCGCTGTGCCACTGTGGTTGATCTACGGACGTAATTCAGTTACCGCCGATTTCCCGGCTGGCCACTGTGACCCCTGCCAACCCCACCCCCAAAACAGCAGCAGCAGCAACAACAAAAACTATGACACACACACACTCGCACTAGTACACACACACACTCTCTATCTCTCTCTCTCACACACTCTCTCTCTCTCTCTCTCTCTCTCTCTCTCACACACACACACACACACACTCTCTCTCTCTCACACACACACAACACACACTCTCTCTCTCTCTAGTCTACACACACACACACACACCTCCACTAGCACACACACACACACACTCCTCTCTCTCACACACACATCCTCTCTCTTCTCTCTCTCTCTCACACACACACACACACTCTCTCTCTCTCTCTCTCTCTCTCACACACACACACACACACACACACTCTCTCTCTCTCTCTCTAGTCAGTCTCACACACACACACACACACACACACACACACACACACAATGACACGCCGCGCGCGCGAAACCAAAACAAAAACAGAAACTTCACACAAAAATACAACAACAACAAAAACATAGACTGGGAATGACTCGTCAAACCATCCCCATGAATAATTACGTTGCATGAGTGGAAATGGACACTGACACAGACCTTACGAGTTCAGTGATTTGTCACCCCGGAACTGACTGAATATTTTCGCGGGCGGACTCATGGCCATCAAGCAACGCTTGGCTCAGGGGACACGGAGTGGTCAGTTTGTCATGGCACTG
This sequence comes from Alviniconcha marisindica, assembly GCA_018857735.1. NCBI lineage: Eukaryota > Metazoa > Mollusca > Gastropoda > Provannidae > Alviniconcha > Alviniconcha marisindica. The sequence continues at coordinate 261,854 of JABMCL010002520.1, forward strand.
ATGATGAGTCTAGCCAGTGTGGCAGCGAATATGCCAGGTGAATGATTTATATATGAGAGAGAGAGAGAGAGAGAGAGAGAGAGAGAGAGAGAGAGAGAGAGAGAGTCTTGAAGATGGATAACTCCTTTTATTTCCATTGTCGTGTTTCTCTTTCCTTGCTCAGTTATCTCCTATATTCAAAACCTCTACTGGGGGGGGGGGGGGGGGGGGGGGGAACTTGTCACACGTAGTTTTCAACATACCTCAATTCCTATAAACCATAAACTTTTACTTGTTCCTTATTATTTTATTCAGGACCAGTCTTGCTGAGAGAAGGGAAAAAATCAATTGTAAGAAAATGGTTCGTCTTGGTCCTGGATAAAGTTGTCCTATGTTTGACAACATGAAGTAGGTGGATGCAATTACAAGTACAGCAACTGAAGGTTCCAGGAGAGGAAAACGACATTTGCCATTCCTATAAATCATAAATTTTTACTTGTTCCTTGTTATTTTGTTCAGGGCCAGCCCTGCTGAGAGAATTTTTAAAAATAAAAATCAGTTGTAAGAAAATGGTTGTCTGGGTCCTGGATAAAGTTGTCATATGTTTGACAACATCAAGTGGGTGGATGCAATTCCAAGTACAGCAACTGAAGGTTCCAGGTGAGGAAAACGATTTTTGCCAAAATGGGAAGAGATACTAACTTGTTTGTATGTTCTCCTTCCACCAGTAATATATATATATAGTTTCTCTCTCTCTCTCAAGTAATGGGATAGTTGTAATCTTCATGTTAACCATCAGTCACAGCTTCCTCTCCGACTCCTTCCCTGCCTACCTCTCTGACCTTCTCGCTGTGTACACACCTTCCAGACAGCTTCGTGTTTATACAGACACCGACACTTTGCATCCACCATGTTAAACTAAAACATATGGCCAATGCTTTCTCTTCCTGTGTGATCTGAAACAGTCGAATTATCTCCTTTTTGATATCCTTCCACGAACATGTCTGTGCGTCCTTCACAGTTTTTCTGTGCTTTAAAACCACTGACTTCAAAAATTCGGCTTCTCTGTCTTCAAAAGATTAGATTTTTTTTCTGGAAGAAATGAGGACCTGTGTGAAGCTCAGAATGGAAAAGGGTGTAAGGAAGATCATTCCATTTGGAGGGACTGGCATGCGAGAATGATCTCCAGCCTAATGTTTTGGAACTAGAACGTGGAAGTTTTAGAGTATATAAATACATGTTGTATGTTTTACACGATTTTGTAAAGCACGCTGTGCTCACCCTTGTCGGTCAGACACCACGCCACAGAAATGACTGCTATTCTTCTTCTTACGAACGAAACCTGAACATGACAATGACAGATGAATGTGAAAAAGGAAGTTAAGTCCAGAGTTTCAATCCCACTGGGGGATTCTTCCGGGACTGGGTAGGAATGTATAGAAGAATCTGCAGAGGGGCCGTATCGAATGGGATGGAAGATGCGACTCACCAAATATTTTTTATATGAACACTTGCTGAGCACCTAGTCTTGAGATGAGCCCTAAACGCTTCACAATGATTACTACAGTGCCATTCTTTGCATCTGCGCTCTAGCTGTATGCCGTTCTGAGTGAGTGACTGTAGCTTTACACAGCACGCTTTGAATATAAATGAAAGTGGTTACATGGCTGGTGCCGCATGAAACTGCTGCTGTCTCGGCGCAAATTCTGTGTAAACCATACAACCATGCACCAGTTTACAGTGTCCCTTTATTTGAAGCCACATGCGTTGGGTGCATGTGTGTTTAGCAGCAGCCTGCCACCTGCACTTTTGGCAGAATCTTTTCCATGCTACTGCATTAGCACAGGGGTGGAACAGACACTGAAGTAAGAGTCAGCACAGAAGGTTCACTCTGGAGAAGAAAATTCTCCTGCTACTTCTGCTGGGATTCAAACTCCAGACACTTTGATGACCAGTCCATCGCTCCACCACTGAGCCATCCCCACTCCCCATTTAAAATCTATATACAACAAACATCACCCAAACCCCAAAATACCTTTGTAATCAGTTTTACTACAAGAAATAAAACAGTGGTAACAATACTAGTTACTACAGCAAGGGCTCAAGCACAAACATGCAGCATTATTCTGACCCAAAAGAAAATCGGACACACTAACAGACCACCAAAAAGCTTCTTTTTTTAAGGCAAACATTTAAGATGCACTCAGACAATCAAAGTCAAAGAACAAATTTAAAAACCAATCTGAAACGACCTGTGATTTTAAAGGTACATGTACACACATACAGTAATACATGCACTCACAGCCAAGCGCAAGGAAAATGTAGATGCAAACATGTGTCAAAGATCACCAAAGTAAATATCACAACAGATTTCAGCTGCATCAGGTTGAACACAGCGAAGTATGTGGAAATGCATAATTTATACACAGGTGGTGAGATTAAATCACGACAGTTATAAATTTTCTCCTGTAATGACGTTATTAAATGCCAACCAACAACCAACTTCTGATGCACTTTGCAGCAAATCAAGACAGCAGTGACAACATTTGAGAGGCAGTTTTGGCAGCCTACAATGTGCACTGGAAAAAAAAGTGGATGGGGAAGAAGCACACTTATAGTGACTATAACTTATACTGACAAGAAATGACCCCTTCAATTAAACCCTGGTTGCAAGTACATTCCTTTCTAGCTGTTGCATCTCTTTTGAGCCTGGAACCTTTCTTTTGGGGGTGAGGGTGGTGGTTGGGGGGGGGGGGGGGCATGTTTCTGCTTTAGTTTTTCTCAGTTCAAGTTCTGATGCTTGTTTATAGCACCCATTATACATTTTACATCGGGAACCAAAAAAAACTTAATGTCTTCATTTTTCGAGACATATTATATATGCACAGAGGATGTACCTCTGGTGGAGTTTATGTACCTTGTATTCACTGGCATGCCAGGTGAGAGTTACTGTAGGTGACTCAGGTCTTTGTTGTTGTGTTTGTGTGACATCTATCAAGCACTTGTTGGCTGGTTTCAAAACCAATCTTTTTCTTCTTTGTCTAAAGAGTTACTGGTGCTGCTTGGCATCTGATGACAAGTTTATGCCACAACACAAAATAGTTAGTCATTAAATTTTGATGTCCTGTCAATCACATACTAGGATTGCCTCAGGATGAAGACACAACACAATATGTACAGGTGAATATGATAGAGTGTGTGTGTGTGTGTGTGTGTGTGTGTGTGTGTGTGGTGTGTGCTTGCATACATGTGTGCATGTTTTTTTTCTCCGCCACAAGACGTGTGCAGATGAAGTAAATTAAAGAAACACACACACACATACACAAACAGGCAACCAATAAACTGAACACCCACACTGAATACATAAAAACAAAAACAAAAACACAGAGGCAAATGCTTTGTTCACTCACAGTTAAAACTAGAAAATGTAACTGTAACTCTCACCACATTTCCAAGCTCTCCTATACTCCTATAACCTCGAAAATAGGTCACGGTCATCAAAACCAGCAAGACTGTGTAAAACTCAAGGATGGTTGTTATAATGAAATATCTCTCTTAGACAGCATCTGAGAAAATATCAGTGCACTGAGGTTTTGTGAAGTTCTGACACACATCAGTTATTTCCCTTAAAACCATACACACTAAAGCCATGAAAATTATGTGAATAACCTGGCCATGGAAATCATGTGAATACTCTGCCAATCATGTAGAGCAATGCACTACACAAAGTTTAAACTCACTTCAGATCCAAACTTATAGGATTTGTTTTCGTTGTGACCTTTCCACTGCCATATCACTGTGACCCTGACAGTAGATCACAGTCACTGAACTGCAACGAAGGTGTCAAGCTCAATGGCAGTGAACATCACGCAAAGTTTCAAAGAGCTCTCTCAAACGGTGTTTAAAAAAAAGTTACAATTTTGGTCAAGGTCAGTTATATTGACATTACCCACCAAATACATGTAAAGCGGTGTGAGCATTTGACAACCGTACAAAGTTTGAACTTTACTGGATCAGAACTTATGACAAAACACAACCGCCAGTTTGTCATTTTGCAGTGTTGCTGCGACCTTAAAATAAGTTCAAGGTCACTAGAACTGGTACGAGCTAGTAAACCAGGGAAACTCCGAGGTTGTCGCAGATGGTTGGTCAGATGAACGCCTAACAATTACACACTCCGTATGACTTTCAGATGAACGCCTAACAATTACACACTCCGTATGACTTTCAGATGAACGCCTAACAATTACACACTCCGTATGACTTTCCACTAGTCAGACAGGACAAGGACTAAAGGAGAGACTGCTCAAAGTCTCCTTCATCAAACAACTTCTCCTCTGTCCACTGCTTCGAGACAGAAGCTGATCAAACATGGGCCACTCTACATCAACTGAAACGCAGGATAAAAAGCTGCAAAATCACAGCATCTGGGTTGAGTGAGCTCTCACTTTCAAGCAGGAAAATGCGCAAAACACAAGTAATGAATGCCTCTGAGCCAAATGGACCGTTCTTAATGAGTAAGGTCATGGCAGGCCACGCAACTGAAAGTGAGGCTGGGGCAAGTAAAAAGAACAAATGCTCCGATTTCATCATCCAAGCCATAGCCTACACTCCTAAGCCTCACTTTTGATCCCAGTGACCTCACCTCATGGATGCTCCTTTGGAACGGTCAATCAGGACAGTGCCAAAGACACAGTGCTCTCAGCTGCAAGTCCAGGGAAAAATGCACCTCAGCCACAACTCAACTGACCCACAGCAGCTCCACAATAACCAGGCACTTAGACCTCACAAAGGGTACAAAGCTTACACTGAATGACAAATCAGCCGCAATGTGTATCAAACTAACACTGGTCATGATCAAATTATAAACCAACCCTGACAGAAATAACATTAAACAGCTCACCATCCATATCATAACAAAGCATAGTAATCAATGAGTATAATGCATGAAGATATAAATAAATATACTCCAAATGAAAACAACAACAACAAAAAGCAGCCTAAAACACATTACGTATCCATGATCTAAAATCATAATATCCGTTAAAAAAATTCTAAAAAGGGTCAGTAAAAAGATCTATTCACCACAAAAATTAATGTGTGACTTGTAAAGTAAAACCAGGTGATCACAACTACAATGTATAGTTTCCTGATTGAATAAGCCTGATCTAATCCATCTGAATTATATTTACAGTCTGTATCTGCTATGTGACAATATATACAACGTTCTGGAAACAAATGTTCAGTAAAACTGTGCTGTAGCATATGCTTACCAGCTTCATCGTCTGACCATAATGTACAACAGGGAACCAAAAACAAAATAAATCAAGCCTTCCACAGCAAAAGCAGTGTCTGCAACATTTATTAGCTAATAATGATAATTTATAATAATAGTTGAGATAAAGTCAGAAGAAGAGGTGACAGAACAGAAGACCAAAATGGCATAAAAGAAAAACAAAATTAACTGATAACAAAAGTCATTTAAAAATGGAAAAGAGAGTTTAAGAAAGAAGTGCACCTGACCTCTCCATCTCTGCTAAAACATAGTCAGGTTTCACTTACAAACAACAGAGTTAGTTACTTAGCGGATTTTAACAAGAATAGAAACTTATTTATAACAGTTTGCTATGTGCCCAACGTAAAGGAGATACATGGAAGAATAATACCAATAAAACAATAAAGAGCATGTGAAAAAATACACAGAAAACTAAAATTACACATAAGCAAACAGAGAAGAGAATCTGAAAGAGACAGCATCCAAAAAAAAAGAGAAAAAAAAAAGAGGGAGAGACAGCACCCAAGAGAACAGATAGCATTTTGGGATTTTAACATTCTGGACAAAGAGAGAGAGACAGAGACATAGAGAGAAAGACAAAACCAGACAAAGAGAGAAAATGACAAGTTACCAATCACAGTTGTACACATGCCCATATTTTTGCCGATAGTCCTTTCCACGGTGTTTGTTATGCCCTCCCCTTTCTTGGCCTCCACGCTCTCCATTTCGACGCCAAGATTTTCTCCTTTTCTGCTGCCTGTCATCACTTTCCTTCTGATGACTGTGGACCGTCTCAAACGTTTCACTTTCACGGCTGGCATCACGGACAGCTGCGCGCTCAAAAACCCAGTCAGCGCTGCGCTCTTGATGTCGGGATTCTTCACGATCAAGGGCTCGATCAAACAGCCAATCAGCTTTGTGCTCCTCATTGCGCAGGTTGTCACGACCTTGCATCCAAAGGAAGTGAAAAGCCAGGGAAGATTCTGCTGTGTGGTTGACACGCGCAGAACGCTCCGGATCTTCTCTGGTGGACTTGGTGTTAGGCAATTCCTCCTCTGTGACATCTTTCCTGTCCTCATGCTCGTCCTCCATCTGACCTCTTGTGGAAAGATTGGGCTGGTGACTTTCCTCATATCTGTCATCATCATCATCATCATCACTTTCACCACCAGCACCACGTTCATAATCAGCATCGCCAAAGCAAACGTACTTGTAATAATCCTCTTCATCCTCGGGCTCTGGGTCTATGCAGGAAAATTTCTTCACCCTGTGGCACTCGCCCGTTTTAAGCTTCTGTTTCAACTCCTGCACAAAGCCGAGTTGCCAGGGAGCCAGGTACTGGAGGCAGCCGTCCATGGGCAGATACAGCATGCGCTGTGGCTGAGCCTTGACCCACCAGAAGAACTGGCAGTTCAGCCACTGGCTCCCTGAGCTGGGCAGTCCCATCTCACTGCCATCGCCATACTGCAAGGAGACTTTGCCTACGTCCTCAAACATCTCCGAGATGTCCTCTCTGTCCATCTTCATGAAAGCTTGCCTGTCCATGGAACCCATTCTGCTGAACAGCTTCTGGAACTTCCTCTCCACCTTGAACTTGGCCTTGGCAGCAGCTTTGTCAGCGTGGGAACTGTGGTCTTTGGCTCTGGTGCGGAACTGGGTTCCTTTGCCACTAGAATCTTGGTGCTGCTGCTTGTCAGATCTTTCCTCCCGGTCATGTTTTACTCCACGATGTTTGTCAAACCTTTCCTCCTTACCACCTTCGGCATGTTTTTCTTTGTGGTGGTGTTTGTCAGGTCTTTCATCCTTGCCAAACTTCCCATGTTTTGCTTTGTGGTGGTGTTTGTCATTTTTTCCATCCTTGCCTTTCTTGCCAGGCAAATCTTCATGGCGGTGTTTGCCAAGCCCCTGCCCAGTTTGCCCTTCCCTGGTCTGGAACTGGGTCTCCTCTCCTTGGTCCGTGTGACGGTCAAAGCTCTTTCCTTCCTTCTTCTGCTTCTTCTGGGACGCTTGTTTCCCCCCTCTGTCCGTGTCTCTCCACCCTTCTCCTCTCTTGTCTCCTTTCCTGGGTCGCCGCGCAGCGTCAGCCTCTTTCTGAAATCTTTCGGCATTTCCCTTTCTGTGACCGTGCTTTTCTCCCTTGGCGTGCTTCCTGAACCACCGTGCCGCCTTCCGTTTCACCTTGCGTGACAGGTTACTCACGCTGTCCTTCACGCGAGTGGCCACGCGACTGATGAGGGAGTCGTTGTCGAGCCACAGGTGGCGAGAGGCATCCTTGACCTGGCCCCACGTCTGCTGCAGCTGGCGGCTGACGTTGGACAGCGTCCCTCGCGTCTTGTTCAGGAGTTTCTTCACCCCGTCCGACCAGTTGCCCTTCCGCTCCTCCCCTTCCCCGTCACTCTCCGCGCCGGGTTCCTCTCCCCTCTCTTCTTCATCCGCCACCTCCGCCTCTCCGTCCTTGCTGCTCCCCTCATCTCCGCTGCTGGCCGTGGAGCGGCTGTGGAGGCTGCGGAGGGTGGAGGAGAGCTCGTCCCACAGGGAAGGCAGGGCCTGAACCAGCCGGTCCTGCAGCTTGGCCACGCCGGACAGCAGGTAGGTGGGGTCGGTGAAGTCGGCGCCACCCCCAGCCCCCGTCAGGTTCCAGTGCAGGATGTAGTCCATCAGGGCCGACAGGTTCATGTGCTGGGTCAGAAGCTGCAGGCAGGCGCTGCTGTTCAGTGGCTGCTTGTTTTCTGCCCGCTCCGACAGATAGAGGCGTTGCCACATATCGGCTCGCTGGCGCTCCTGTGTGAGGTTTCGCTGAAGGAGGGCGATGTCTATTGGGACGGGCTGAGGCACTTCCTTGCTGCATTCTGTTTCTGCAACACATTACGGTCTGTGGTTTAAACCTCAGAAAGGAAAGGTCATGACCCCTCCAATAAATGGATCTAGAGTACCTTCCCTTCAGTGACAATGCGTTGCATCATTTATCTGTTGGGTGAGGTGCAGTCCATGACTGACTGGCTGAACTTGATTACGCAAGGATGAAGGATTAGGCACAAATACCTGTGGGGCAATCTGTGGAGCTAGAAAGAGACTGACTGGCCGACTGACTAAACTTGATTACGTAAGGATGAAGGATTAGGCACACATACCTGTGGGGCAATCTGTGGAGCTAGAAAGAGACTGACTGGCCAACTGACTAAACTTGATTATGTAAGGATGAAGGATTAGGCACAAATACCTGTTGGAAAATCTGTCTGAGGGAGGTCGGGGCAGGGGGGTGGGAGGGGGAGGGGTGGGGGTGGGGGTGGGGGGGAGGGGGCTGAGGGAGACAGCGACAACGAGAGGCCCTACAGTCCTACAGTGACAGGTATCTCCCCCCCCCCCTCAACCACCCCTTTCTTCCTGAGACTATGGTCCTTGCTGGTGCCTCTATGAGAGTACATGTATATAGATAAACACAAACTGGGCCAATACCTCTACAAAGGTACATATGATTAATACACAAACTGGGCCCGTACCTCTACAATGGTACATATGAATGATTAATACACAAACTGGGCCAGGAACTCCACGATAATGAATATAATTATACACACACTGGGCCAATACTTTTGTGATGGTACATATGTATAAATTATGCACAAACTGGGCCAGTACATCTGTGATGGTGCATATAAATTATGCACAAACTAGCGCATTGCTATCATTTCACAATGCTCTTTTCAAAGAACTCAGCGACCCCAAAACATCCACTGCAGTATAGTAACATGATTCAGATGAGAGCTACTCACTTCCCGGAGCTGCGGCAGCCACGTGTTGGTCACCAAGGGAACCCTGCCTCTCCTCAAAGACATCCTGTTCACCTTCCTCCAGGTCATCATAATCCAGATCCACATGGCGATCACCAAGACCGCTGACACTCGCTGCTGGTTCTTCCCAGTTCTTGTCCTCACCAGCAGACTCCGAATCCTAGAACGACCCGACATAAAATGATTAAGCCAGTCTGTGCAGGGCAGTTAGTTTTGTAGTCATGGATACAACACTTGGTGTATTTCTTACACTTGCTACAAACTGTACCCGTCGGGTACAGAGTAACAGAAGGAGTAAAAATAAAACGTTTTACACAAATCAGCAGAAGATATTGCCCGCAACACAGTCACGTCTCTCCATATGATGATGATGATGATGATCACTTTTATATAGCGCTATTCTCCCATCTCGAGCACTCGCTGTGCTCACATGTGATTCGAAATGAGTGACTAGGTTTTTATAGTGTATTTTTGAATATCCAACACAGTCACATCTCTCCATATGATGATCACTTTTATATAGCGCTATTCTCCCATCTCGAGCACTCACTGCGCTCACATGTGATTCTAAACGAGTGACTAGTTTTTTATAGTGTACTTTTGAATATCCACTTTTAGCGCTGGTATGGTGCCACATGGAACTGCTGCCATCTTGGTGTGTTCAGTGTACACCACACGACCATGCGCTTCATGCAAAGCCACATACGTAAGGTGCATGCATATTTAGCTGTAACCTGCCACATGCACTTTTGGCAGAATGACCGGGGTCTTTTATGTGCTACTGCGGTAACATGGGGGTGGAACGGATACTGAAATAAGAGTCAGCACAGAAAGTTGGTCCTGGAGAAGAAAACTCTCCCCTGCCATTCCTGCAGGGATTCAAACCCACAACCTTTCCACAACAAGTCAGGCGCTCTAACCACTGAGCACCAAAGCTATAAAAAATAAAGTGTAAATTGTAAATTGAACAGTATGGATCCAGTAGGAATCTACATGGATGCTGGAAGATTTTCACTTCCCCCAAACCTACCTTCTTCTCAGATGCCTGTTCCGCTGTTTCAGCCAGAGGTGGGGGAGGGAGGGGGTTAGGGGGAGGGGGCACGGGTCCCTCGTCCAGACCAAACGCCTGTTTCTCTGGCTCAGCCAGAGGCGGGGGAGGGGCCACAGGCTCCCCAACCAGACTATCCACGTTGTAGCGCATCTTCCCCACGCTGAGCTTCAACTCGGCATTCTCGTTCTTCAGGTTGTTCAGCTGCTGGCGCACCTCTTGCAGGAGAAGTCTGAAATGCTCCTCCTTGGCTGCCTCCTGCTGAAGCTGGCTCCGGTACTGGCTGCTGCGTTTCGCCTCCCCCCTGGCAAAGTCCTCGCGAGCCTGCAGCAACAGCTGCCAGGATTCTGTGGAGAATTCTCTCTCGTGGTGCTCGGCGTAGAACTTTTCATCTGGGGTCTCCACGAGACGGGCCAAGGCCAAAGCACCCTGCAGGTCCTGGAGGGTGGGGTCAGCGACTCGGCGTTGCCGGGGTGACTGTTGGTCCTTGGCTCTGGCCGCCAGCAGGCGCTCCAGCTCATCCTGCGCCTCCTGCAGCTGTTCCCCAAGCTCCCGGTTGTTGTCACGGAGATCAGCCATCGCCTCCTGGTGCCGGTCCCGCTCACGCTGTTTGTGGAGAACACAAGCACAGAAATCCCCATGAGAATACGACTGCATGGGGAAGAAGAATGAGAATATAGCCAGACAGATGATTGATTTTTAACACCCAGTCAACCATGTTTGGTTGCTAAACAGCTAGTGCCACATCAAGCTGCTGTTGCCTCGGTGCACATTCTGTGTATGCAATACAATCATGCGCCAGTTTACAGTAGCACTTTAGTCAAAGCCACATATGCATACGCGTGTTTAACTGTGTGTTTAGCTGTAACCTACTCCTTGCACTTTTTATGTGCTACTGCGGTAACACAGGGGTGGAATGGATACAAAATAACAGTCAGCACTGAATGTTGACCTTGGATAAGAAAACCTGTGACCTTTCAATCATGAGTATGGCGCTCTAACACTAAGCTATCCTTACTCCCAATATTCTACTCACGAATCCACATCACTTGATGAGTGAAAAACGAAGCGTTATTTCTGAAACTGTATCGTACTCCAGCAGCAAGTTTTTCGGCTACTCACTCATCCATATCTCCACAGAGCTGGCTGACAAAACAAAGCATTACCTCCAAAACCTGATCATACTCTATCAGCAGCTTGTCGTTGCGGGAGAGGCACTGCAAATACTCGTCCTGCATCTGGTGCAGACGCTTCATCTGCAGCAGCTGAATCTCCATCTGACTGAAGTGCTCTCGTGTTGACCCTGAAAACCAGGACATTTCTGTAGGGGGGTCATTATTTTATGGCTCTGTGGTGGGGTCATTATTTCACGCCTCTGTGGTGGGGTCATTATTTTATGGCTCTGTGGTGGGGTCATTATTTCATGCCTCTAAATTTTAATTTCTCTAAAGAGACAGAGAGAGCTGGCCAGGACCCATGAATTCCAAGTGTTGAAGGTCTGGTGGAATGTCAAGAAAAACGATTGCACCTGTACTGTCAAAGTTAACAGTAAAATGTTCTCATGTGTTCGCACAACAATCAATGATGCACAGCCCAACTTGCAAGACAAATCTGTGATGACGCTGGGACTCGCTGTCCCATTTTGAAGGTCTTATAAAAATTCCACGCAGCACACCAGATTTCATACAGGCATAGGCCTCTCAAGTGGCCCATCCACTAACCTATCCACTGGCTCACCTCTTCATCCACCCAGTGGCCAACCACTCCGTTTACCAACCAATCCAGCATGTTATCCATGGACTTACCCAGCAGCCCACCATCCATCAACTAATCTATCCAGTGGAAACCCATCCATCCACTAACCAATCCAGTTGCTGACTCTTCAGTCCACTGACCTAGCCTGTGGCCCATCACTGACCAAGTCTGTGGCAGAGCCCTTGACACATTAACCTTATCATGCTGTCCACCCATTCACCTATCAAGTGGCCCACCCATCCATCCACCCACCCACCCTGTCGCCTTCCCATCCATCCATTAACCTATCCAGTGACACACCCACTAGCCTATCCACTAACCTATCTAGTGGCCCATCCAGTAACTTATCTGGTGGTCCATCCACTATCATATCCAGTGGCCTATCCACTATTATTATTATTATTATCCAACAGCCCATCCACTAACCTACCCAGTGGCCCAGTCCTATTCCAAGGGCCAGCAGCAGGATGACCAACACTATCCTATAACCTATCTGGTGGCCCTTCTACTAACCTATCCAGTGGCTCATCCACTGGTCTATCCTATAACCTATCTGGTGGCCCTTCCACTGACCTCTCCAGTGGCTCATCCACTGGTCTATCCTATAACCTATCTGGTGGCCCTTCCACTAACCTCTCCAGTGGCTCATCCACTGGTCTATCCTACAACCTATCTGGTGGCCCTTCCACTGACCTCTCCAGTGGCTCATCCACTGGTCTATCCTACAACCTATCTGGTGGCCCTTCCACTAACCTATCCAGTGGCTCATCCACTGGTCTATCCTACAACCTGTCTGGTGGCCCTTCCACTAACCTATCCAGTGGCTCATCCACTGGTCTAGCCTATACCCTATGTGGTGGCCCATCCACGAACATCTCCAGTGGTCTCTCCACTAACCTATCCAATAGCCCATCCACTAACCTATCCAGTGGCCCAGTCCTATTCCCAGGGCCAGCACCAGGACGGTCAGCATGACCCTGTTGAGATGGCTGTTCAGCTGCTGGTTGTTGCAGTGGACATAGTGGCGCTCAGCGGTCCCTCGCTCCACAGGGAGGTCACCGATGTCGTTCACCATCGACAGGTCACCCTGGTCAAGGTTGTCCTCAGCCTGGACAGCATCATCTGACTGCTCACTCTCAATGCGATCGTCCTGAAACAGCATGAAGACCCCCCACAATGGGCATCAGTGAAGACCAGCACTAGAAACTGAACCATGCTTGAAGAAATTGAGTGGAATAATGAAGTGGTTTCTGCCATTTAGCCTTCAGCAACAGCAAAAGATTTAAGCTGGAGAAGCAAATTACATTCACTGCTGGCATCATCTTGTTCCTCGGTGCGGTCTCCATGTATCCCTTCCTTAGAGCACAGAACTGAGGTCACCTTGTTCCTTTCAAGTCAGTAATTAATCATGTATATTTATAATGCACTCATCAATGCCCTGTTCACTCACAGGATACACATTAACCAAAAAATGCTTGTAGAGCACAGTCCTATTGATATAATTTACATAAAATATTAATTGAAGCAGATAAACATCTTCAAGCAAGCACAATGAGTACAAACTGTTATACATACATCACACTGCATCATAAATATTCCTCAGTGAAAGACTCAAACAATTTCACTTTATCTTGTGCCAACAGAAAGTGCTTCTTTTCATTGTCATCACAAACACTTGGCTCATCTTGTGCATGACTCTGGTCATAACATTCAAATGCCAGAGTCTGTGCCAAGGTTCCAGCATTACCATACCACCAGGCTGGAACTTGCTCCTTGACAGAACTTGTTACTTGTCTTTTAAGAGACTCCAAGTGCCAACATTTCGCCATCAGCAACAACACAAGATATTCAACCATGTTCCTTAGTGGACTCTCTCCAAGTGCCAACCTTCCACCATCAACATAACGCTCACGAGATACTTAACCTTGTTCCTCCATCAAAGGCTCTGTGCTGTTGACCTGGGGAGAGTCCATATATATATATATATATATATATATATATATATATATATATTATAGACTGGAGAGTCCACATGGCAACCTTCCTCCATAAACACAGCTTACTTCATCTTGTTCCTCTGTGGAAGACTGGAGAGTCCACATGGCAACCTTCCTCCATCAACACAGCTTACTTCATCTTGTTCCTCTGTGGAAGACTGGAGAGTCCACATGGCAACCTTCCTCCATAAACACAGCTTACTTCATCTTGTTCCTCTGTGGAAGACTGTCTTACCAAGTGCAACAAACACGCTGCTGAAGCAAGGACATAATTCGCACTCTGCAAGTCATCATCATCATCATCATCACCAACCTTGCAAGGGAGTCCAAATGGCAACTTCCACCATAAACACACCACAACCTACTTGATCTTGTTCCTCCATGGAAGAGTTTGTATCGATTCCTGATCTTGAGACAGAGGCCAAATGCAACCTTTCCCCAAACACACAACACAACTCACCTGATCTTGTTCCTTTCTGCAACAAGACGACTGTGTGGCAATCTTGTGAGAGAATCCAAACGGCAACCCTTCCCCATGCACACAACACAATTGACTTCACCTTGTTCCTCTGTGGAAGACTGGTACCAATCTTGTGCAACCCTTCTCCATACACACAATTTACTTGATCTTGCTCCTCTGTGGAAGACTGTTACCGATCTTGTGCAACCCTTCCCATACACACAATTTACTTGATCTTGCTCCTCTGTGGAAGACTGTTACCGATCTTGTGCAACCCTTCCCATACACACAATTTACTTGATCTTGCTCCTCTGTGGAAGACTGTTACCGATCTTGTGCAACCCTTCCCATACACACAACTGACTTCATCTTGTTCCTCTGTGGAAGACTGTTACCGATCTTGTGCAACCCTTCCCCATACACACAACACAATTGACTTCATCTTGTTCCTCTGTGGAAGACTGTTACCGATCTTGTGCAACCCTTCCCCATACACACAACACAATTGACTTCATCTTGTTCCTCTGTGGAAGACTGTTACCGATCTTGTGCAACCCTTCCCATACACACAACTGACTTCATCTTGTTCCTCTGTGGAAGACTGTTACCGATCTTGTGCAACCCTTCCCCATACACACAACACAATTGACTTCATCTTGTTCCTCTGTGGAAGACTGTTACCGATCTTGTGCAACCCTTCCCCATACACACAACACAACTGACTTCACCTTGTTCCTCTGCGGTAGACTGTTACCAATCTTGTGAGAGAATCCAAACGGCAAGCTTCCACCATAAACATAACGCAACTTACTTGATCCTGTTCCTCTGTGGAAGACTCTGTGTCCCCATCATCAGCATCATTCATCATTGCTGCTGCCGCTGCTGCCAGCTGGTGGTGCTGCAGCTGCAGTGCCGGTGCGGGTGGTAGTGGTCTTTCCTCCTCTTCTTCTGGAGGTGGTGGGGCTTGTTCTTCTTCTTGGGGATTCTGTGGCAGCGGCGCTTCACGCTCTTGTGGTGGAGGAAGCTCTTGATGTGCTGGTGCTTGCTGTGCTTGTGGAGGTGGTGGAGGCAGAGGGGGCAGCACCTGTGGTTGCTGTAGCTGTGGAGGTAGTGAGACTGCTCGGGGGGAAGCAGGAGGTAGAACTGAAGCTGTTCGAAAACAAACAGCACAAAATTCAAATGTGGTGCACTGAGGCAGCAGAAATTCAGCATTGTAAACAAACTTCTGCTTTTTTTAAACTGTGCTTTTCTGAACTAGGCAACCGACACGGTAGCAGCATTTTCAGCACCCAATATGGCTGCTGTTCATGCGATTTTTACAGTAGCTGCTCACACTGTTTCTGTGTGCTCATTTTCAACAACCAACACGACTGCCGTACATGCTATTTTTTGGAAGCTGTTCACACTGTATATGCGTGCTCATTTTTGCACAAAATGTTATCAAAACACTGCATGTTAACAGCAATCATATGCTGACCTCCAGTGCCTGTGAAGAATCTGAACTCTGACCCCACAGATGACCCTGAAGTTGTCATGGCGTTGACCCTTGCCCCTGACAAAGGCTCCTCCTCCTCAGACTCCGTGTTACCGCTGGAGGAATCCTTTTCCAGGCGAACAAAGTCAGACTCTGTGTAAACAGACCGATCAACAATCATAACATTTTCCAGGCAAGGTCCGACTCGGTGTAAAGAGAACAATCAACAATCATAACAATCAACAAAAATGAACCCCCAAATCCATGCAAGAAGCATACTAAATGTTTGTATCTTAAGATGATACATGACAGTGTGCTACAGCAAATAACTGTTAGTATACAGGAATTTACCTCCAGGCTTGTCAGTTACATAAAAACTTTCAAATCACAGGAAGCCTACACATTCTAGCCAACAGGCAGAAAATATCAAAAAAACTAAAACAACTCATGGATTTCACTTTAAAATGATTTTTATTATTTTTTAATTTACAAACACAGCTTCATCAGTAATATTTAACAGGCCACTGGCTGCACAATACAGCATCGTGAGCCCAAGCTCATCTGCTGCACACGTTGCCTCTTTAACAAGAGGCACAAGAAGTCCACGTTTGTGTTGCCCGGGAACAACATCAAAACAAGCTGTGGGTAGCCATTGGGCCAGCTGCGACACTTAACAGTGTTTTGTACAAACAGTCCTGCTAATAAAAGTAGGATTCTAAATTGGAAACAAAATCAACAGGGCATTTTCAAACAAAATCCTGAATTGGTGCTCCTAGTTTGATCGCTTCTTATTGCTGGGGAAAGGCTGGCTTCTTGGGCAAAACCTTTTCTGACAGGGCTAGTTCCTTTAAGGTAAACACTTGATTCAAAACTCAGATTAAAATGCTTAATTCTGCGCATATTCTTACTAAACCAACAGCACAAAACAGATAAAGGGAATATAAAAATATAAAAACTCATTTCATACAGACTTTAAAAGAACCCATTTCATAAGAATACTGACAGGCACAGTGATTCCAGTAACAAAAAAACCTGCTCCCCACCTTCAACACACAGCTACAACAAAACCATACCGCTGTCACTGTCTTTGTGGCTGGACTTGGAAGCACTGGATGAAGATGACAGGCCCGAAAGGGAGAGAAGGCTGTCGGAGGAGATGGGAGAGTCACTGCCCTGGGAGAGTTGCAGTTCCTTTGTGACCTCTTGCCCTCTGGTTGCCTCACAGCTGACCTCTTGCCCCCTGACGGACTCCCCCTCCCTCAGTGACTGCCTTCTCTCTGCAGACTGCAGCTGTGTGCAGCATGCCCCCAGCATCTGAACAGGACCCAAACCCAAACAACAGTGGAGGCTTCTCACCTTAAAGGTCCTTGGCTAGTGCACTGTGGGTCAGAGCTCAGGAGCTGTGTGAAAGTCGAGGTGGACGTCCTGGGCTCCCGTCCTTAATAAACCTACGGCTTCCGTGGACGTAAAGCAACACTTCAACAACAGCTATGGGTCCTGGGTTCGACCCCTGGCTCAGCACTGTTCTCCGTCACCTGCTGTTCTGGGGGGGGAAGGGACTGAGTGCTTAATCCACTGGAGGAAGAAGAACAGGATGCTGGACCCATTTGCTTCTAGCTGCCTGCGTCAAAAACCCCTGGGCCACTTCAGACTTGAGAAATGTATGGGAAAATGTTCTGGCTGCATTGTGCACAATCAGGTCTTTCCCATCACCTCTAGGGAGGTAAACACCAAGTGAAACATCACATGGGTTAAGGGGTTATAAAAGTATCGCTCTAGTGGCTGCTGTAGCTGTAATCAGGTAAAGTAACCAGAATTTTCCGGGTAATACTAAAAAAATACATATAAAAACCTGTGTGACTTAAAAACAACACATGACGTTGATGTAGGAAAATTTTCATTTACTGATCTATCCAATGCTTTGTCCTTAAACAAGCCCCTTCAGTGTTTTTCCCCCATGCATGCAAAATATCACGTAACTCAAAGATAACACCACATTGAAAAGCAACACACACACACACACACACACACACACACACACACACACACACACACACACAACAACAACAAACCAACAAAAAATGCACTCTTCAGAAGACAATACACAAATAACAACAAACCAACGAAAAATGCACTCTTCAGAAGACAATACACAAATAACAACAAACCAATGAAAAATGCACTCTTCAGAAGACAATACACAAACAACAACAAACCAACGAAAAATGCACTCTTCAGAAGACAATACACAAACAACAACAAACCAACAAAAAATGCACTCTTCAGAAGACAATACACAAACAACAACAAACCAACGAAAAATGCACTCTTCAGAAGACAATACACAAACAACAACAAACCAACGAAAAATGCACTCTTCAGAAGACAATACACTCTCAAAATCTAAGCTCACCTTCTGTGGAGGTTCTTCAAGGTCATCACATGAGCTGGTGACATTGACCTCATCACGAGAATACTCAGACAAGTGCGGAGCAGGTCCATCTCTAGCAGACTGGGAAAGTTTTGACTCTCCGACATCCGACACTCTCAGCAGTGCTGGTTCCGACACTCTCGGCAGTGCTGGTTCCGACACTCTCGGCAGTGCTTGTTCCGACACTCTTGGCTCTCTGGACTCCACAGTGGCAGCAGAAGCATCTGTGCAGAGGGCATACTGTGAGAGTGATCTGTTGTGCGGAGGCTACTTACTGATGTGATGCAGTGGAGACCCTGCTCAATGGCAGCAGAGTGGTTCTGGGATGTCACTCATCCTTATCATTGGCGGGAGCTGCCACAAGTATCATTTTTGTATCACAAAAGTATGTTTGTCGCGACAAAACTTTCGTCATGACAAAACTTTTGTGGCAACAAATATTTGTTGCGACAAACATAATTTTGTCACGACAAAGGTTTTGTTGCAACAAGCATACTTTTGTCGCAACAAAAGACGTGTTTTGTCACGACAAACGTGTTTGTCATGACAAAAGTATGCTTGGTGTGACAAAAGTTTTGTTGCGACAAAATTATCTTTGTTGCGACAAATATTTGTCCCAACAAGTTTTGCCGTGATGAACGCGTGTTTGTCAAAACTTTTGTCACAACAAGCATATTCTTGTCAAGACAAAAGACATGTTTGGTTGTGACAAACACAGACTTGTCGCGACAAACATGTGTTTGTCGCAACAAAACTTTTGTCACGACAAAAATGATACTCGTGGCAGCTCCTGCCAATGATGCATCCTAGATTTTTATAACTATTTCACCCAATCAGAAACAGTTTCTGCCAGATGTGCCACCCAGACTTTCCTCACAAGCTAAAGCAGAGCATCAGAGCGAATGCCGACTGACAGGCTAATGATGATGAATGAAAAATGTCTACTCAGCCCGTTTCAGTTCTTGGTAACTGGCATATCTTAACTGCCCTACATTAACATGTTAACTGTTAATTATCAGCAATGACCAGTCATCTTTTAAGTCCACTGTTATGGAAGGCAACCCCCCCCCCACCCTCCACTCCTCTCTCTCTCTTTCTTTTCTTCAAAATCTTGAACTTCCTCATTATTACACACAAACTGAATCCCTCAACAACAAAATCATAAACCCCTCTATTAAGACAACTTTTATTTATTTGTGGGTTGGGGGTGGTTCCATTGTCCAACATAATTATGACAAAAATCATGTAGTTGTTTCAGGTGTGATATATTTCGGTTTTCCAAAAGCACCTTGGGTATAACATAAAATTAAAACACAAGCGTGTGCCCCCCCACTCCCTCTGTTTTATATAATACATGAAAACATGCAATTTTTTTTACCTGCCACTTTCATCAGCTGTTCCAGTTCAATGCATTCCGGTGAGGTGTCTCTAGAAACTGGGTTACTGTGACCTAGTTCCACCTCATCTTCTGCCTCCTGCTCCACAACTTCTATAGAGCTGGTGTTGGAGTCTGCATCACTGCCCTGCCAGTCACACAGACAAAGGTTACAATGATGCAAAGTTTGAAACACTTCACTAACACACTAAGGAAACGCCAATGTTAATGTTTCTTTTGAATAAGGCAACACATCAATTATCTCCCCTGAATAATGTTTCTGTCAAATAAGGAAACACACCAATCATCTCCCCTGAATAATGTTTCTGTCAAATAAGGAAACACATCAATCATCTCCCCTGAATGTAGATTGAAGTCAACAAGAGTGGTACATTCATGATGATGATGATGAAGTGATGCTTAATGTCCTCAGATGTCAGCTGACATATTAGGGACAAACTGTGACCAACGCCGAAGCGTGGTTCAATAAAACTTTACGTCCACGGAAACCAGAAGGCTCGTTAGGACGGACAGCCCAGGACGGCCACCTCGACTCTCACACAGCTCCTGAACTATGTGGTACATTCAGGATCTATTGGACTTCATCAACAGTACAACATTTCAAAACCTGTGGGTGTTGTCCACCCAGTGACTGAACGGACACCCCAGCTTCTCCGTTCCTCATGGCTCACAGTGCTCAGACCTATCGGCGTCTGCCTGAATCCACAATGATGCAGGAAACCACCCCTCTACCATGGACAGCATGAGTGTTAATCTCTTGCAGTCATCACTGATGTCTTCTCTGGGAGTTAGGTACTGCACTGTGGTTCTGACTCAAGACTATGCTGGCTGTCTCTGGCACCCATATCCACTGGCTGGGCTGAGATCCTGCGCTTAATTTGGCAAACTCCACTGGTGCTGTTTCAGAAAACTGTCGCTTGTTCTGCTTCATGAAGCTGGTTCTCTTCAGCCTGTTTTCCCAGTACTCTGTCATTCTTCTGTTTATCAGGTGTCATGACAACTGACATGGCACAGAATTTCACGGCCTGTACCCTCATCTTCCTGTTTTTTTGCTTGCTGTGAGAGTAAAGGAGATCTAATTTCCAACACAAAACAGTCATTGAATCAAGTACATTTTTTTTTTTAAATGACCATAACCAAAGTAAAACTAATATCAAGGCTGGCATAGCACTTAATTTCATGGCCTGTACCATCATCTTGCTGCTCTCTTTTGGCTTGCTGAGGGAAAAGTTTAAATTTCAAACACATACCATTGACTGAGTCAAGTTCACAAAAGGCCAAAAGTAAATTACAACGAAAAACAACACTGAGGCCGCTGCGTACAATGACCTATGCAATGGATGAACAAGTAAACTAATCATGGATCAAATCCACATGTGTATACAAGGAGCAACTGACCTCCAGCTCTCCTTGACTGTTGACCAGCGCCCAGTCAGAGAGCCCCGAGCTCCCTGATTCACTGAGGTCACTCATCTGTGGCCTGACCGCTCATGCAACCTTTTTACAGTACACACACACACACACACAAAAACAGTCACTAGAGCATCATTGCTTGTGTCCAACAGCCCATGTGGCAGCTTCATAACTATCTTAAAGGAACTAGCTCTCTTCATGCCTGTTTTGTCCAAGAAGGTTGGCCTTTCTCCAATATGTGTTATAGTTACTGTAAGATAAACAAAAACTAGAACTGGAGGATTTCACTTTTAAATGCGCCATTGGCTTTATTTTCAATTTAGAATCCTACTTGCAGTAGCTCATTGTAGAAAACACTATATATCCCAGATGGCTATGATTTCTTTGATCTTGTACATTGGGTGATACAGGAAAGCAACTTTTGTGCTGAATATCAAAGAGGCGATGTGGGCAAGCTATGAGAATTGCCATTATTGTGTGCAGCCAGTCTAGCTAATTATTGCTTGCAAAAGTCTGATCAGAAATTTAATACGTAAAATAAAGGTAGCATTTTAATATAAAATCCTTGATTTTAAGTGAAAAAGTTCACTTTACTTGGACACAATGAGTTTTGAGAAGGCTAGTTCCTTTAAAGTTTTGAGAAACGCAATTCTCAGTCCCAGTTTCAACTGCGTGTCACCACTGTGACTTTAAAAAAAGGTCAAGATCATTGGCTGTGGAATACATAATAAAAACTCCAAAGTACCAGGTACACCATACAATTACAAAGGTTGACACAGATGACAATGCACAAGAAGACCCTTAACATCCATTACAAAGACTCTTTTTTTATGAGAGTAAAAGAGTCATAATTTTACTTGTGATAACTGTCATGTTCTTATTTTAAAAGACAACTTCTGTGACATATATGCTTTGGCATAACAAATTTCTCTGTCACAAGCACAGCCAGGTTTTTCAAGTTTTGATGAGTGGTGGGGGCAATACACGTTTTTACAAAAGCAACAGACCGCTTTCGTTTATCTCGCTGTCACATGGTGACAACCAATCAGAGTCGACTACAAAGTTCTACAACTCCTCCAAAGCAGACATACAGGGGAATGTGCTGACACTGACTTTGTGCATACTGAGATTTGACTGGGCCAAATCATTTTGGATGCCCACAGACTTAGCAAAATGTCCAGTTCATTCAATCCATTGACTGAGAAAGAAGCTCAGGCACCTGGCTGGCTGTTGTTGTTATTATTATTATTTTTTCCTTCAGGGTGAGCCTGGGCTGGGGGGGGGGGGTGCGGGGGGATGGGGGGGGGCATTTAGTGTATGCCAGCACAAGTGTGCATGATCCACCTGTGTGTGTGTGTGTATGTGTGTGTGGGAGCATGCATGGAAATGTGTGAATGTGTGTGTGTGTGTGTGAGGTTATAGATCCGCCTGTGTGTGTGTGTGTGTGTGTGTGTGTTGAGCATGCATGGAAATGTGTGAACGTGTGTGTGTGTGAGAGGATATATACATCCATCATAATCTATACACATACTGTCTACATGTGTGTATGTCTGTGCGCGTACAGGTGACTGTGTGTGCAAAGATATTTGTGTTTCAGTGTGTGTTAGTTTCACTAAGTGTAGAAATGTATTATTATGCTATTGATTTGTATGTGAGTATTTATGCATCCCGTGCTTTTTTTAAATTAAATGACAAAGTGCTTTAATTTGCCAAATGCGCACTATAAATTCCATATTATTATTAATACCAGTTATATAATTATAGCATGGCTCAAACACCAGGCAGAGTTTGACACTTTGGTTCAATTTGTGATGCCACAGTGAAAAATAAGTGTCAAACTTCATCAGAGAGCTACGTTAGGGTTGACCTCCCCACCCCACCCCACCCCTTTCTTTTTCTTCTTTCCTGTTTGTCTTGTTACTGAAACTAAAGGACAGACGTTCTGTGGAATTCCTGGCTTTCACTGAACCAGTGGTGCAGTGGATTACACAGCAGTGATCGTTTCCACCCATCTTGTCGCCATGAAATGTGAGATTTTCACTACTACTAGTATTAGGGAAATACAGCTATGCTCTCGGCCAGCAACCCAGCTGACACGTTCCCCCCACTTCCGGAAAATCATGTATGCCAGTCCATTGCGCATGCACAAAGATTTAAGTGACAGTGGTCTATTAAGTGATATACACAGAATGTAAAATATTGCATGGCAGGTCATTTGATGAAATATTTTCACTTCAGATTTAAAATGTCCGCTCAGCATGGCCCATTCAAAGCATTCATTGGATATACACATCATTTGATGTTACTTACTATTTTGGACTTAGTTACAGACATGCAAGAGGCGAGACCCAGTGATCACGCTAGACATTTTCCAAACCTGTATGACATCTATAAGATGGCAAAAGTGGTGCACACACACACACACACAGAGGACTGGAATATGACTTCAACTATGATACTGAGAGAAGAGGTGAGTTTTTGAGAGAATGACACATTTTTTACTAGTCTGTTCAGTGTAAGTCATGAAAAAGCCTGTTCAAACAGAACATAAACGGATCAATGATTTAATTTAAGTGTCCAGTATGTTGATCACAAATTTAGAGTCTAGTTCAAATGCGCTAAGGCAGATCTCATACACTAGACAGAGGTTGTTGAAGTTACCGCACGGAACTCACCACTGCGCAAGTGTGAGGGCCCAGTGCACAAAAACAGAACGTGTAATAAGCTAACGGAAATAATCCGAATGCTCAAACGTACAACAGGATGGAATAATATCTTTTTCATAATAATAATGATAATAATACCCTGTTTTTAATACCTCCTTGAATACTCCGTTGCACCAACGCCAGAAGCCTGGATATTTTGCAATGATATAACAGTACAGATAGATCTAGATCTAGATACTGACAACATCTTGTTCCGAGAGACGAGTCGAAACATTTTACAATACTGTTACTTGCGAACGCACAGTTCATTTTTTAATACTGTGACAAGCAAATCAGTGTTTGTTTCAGCTGACACAAATCAACACGTCAGCTGCAGAGCAGTCAAATGAATGAGCATACGTCTTTGTTGTCTTTCTTGTTGGCTGGGACAGGAAATTTTCAGCACAACCGTTTGCAACCAGGAAAGCGCTGCATTTTGCTTCAGACTAAACATACCAAAGAAGAGGTCCCTTTTCGTCATCCACCGAAATGTTGTATTAATAACTGGCGGGCTCAGGCAGCAGTCAAGGTCTCTTGATTCTGCAACTTCTGCTGAAAGTGACCTCAGGTGAAACTACGTTGAAAACAAATGAACAACACCACAACATGACCTGTAACCTCTAAGTAAAGCTAGCAGGAATTTTACAAAATAATAAGTCTTTTTTCTCAAAAAGCCTTCATATGTCCAAATTTAAATTCCACAGTTTGATGAAAATAATTGCAAGTCATTTGATAGTTGACAAAATTGCATAATTAAGTCAAAAAAGTAAATATCAACCACTGGAGTTTCGCACTAATTAATAATCGGTTTCTTCGTGTTTCTAATTTTGTAATCCGAAAGTAGCCGAAGTTTTTCGGAAGCCAATGAAGAAGTGCCAAATCCTCATGTCCGTTACCACTTCGACCGCACGTAAACAGTGTCGGCGATCAGGTGGAACAGGCTACGTGTCAGTTGCATCAGAAGCGAATGTCACGTACCGTCTTGTGCGGAAGTTTATGTGACAAATTTTCCCCTTTTAGATACAAGCCCCCCCCCCCCCCCCCCCCTCTCCCCCCGATCCAGGCACAGTGCCGACTTCGCTCCGATTGGTTCCGGATCAGATCTGTTACTGACACGGTCGATGTTTGTGTGTCAGTGGCGGTGTCGGCCACACACACACACAGTCACACACACACTGACACACACCCCGTCCACTCTCTCTCTCGCACACACACATATCATGTATCGTAAAATATAGATCGATATTCTGAAAGTGGACCAAAGAGCGTGCATCTTTCCCGATGAAACAGAGAGAGAGAGAGGCGTGTGTGAGACGTGTGTGTGTGTGTGTGTGTGTGTCACAATGTGTCAGTATGTGTGTGCGCGCCATTGGTTCGGCGCCCGGCCAAATATTGCTCCCAGTTTTGATCATACTGACATGACTGTCAGTATGATCATAAATAGCCTGCCACTGAAATAGTTTTATTTGGACTGACTGAAGTGGGGAACTAGTCTTGTCTGGCATGAGCTGTTACCAGGTGGCAGTTACTGACACACAGTCGCCGTAAGGATGATGACGATGGTTGCTTTTAGCCTGTATTACCCTCTCTCCGCTCTCAAGCTCCTAGTCAGACTTCAGTCACTGCACTTTTGTCGCAGCATGTGATTCTAAATGAGCGATTAGCTTTTGATGGCACGTTTTCAATATCCACCGAAGTGGTGTACTTACAACACTGTTTGGCACATTGCTGGTACTTACAATGCTGTTTCGGTTGTTACTGACATGGCTGGTGTCATGTGAAACTGCTGCCGTCTTGGTGCAATATGTGTACACCCATACAACCTCTCATGATACCCTCTCAGCATATGTTATGGCACCATGTCTGGGCTCAAAAGTGGCCATGCTTAGCTGCAGCACCCTGGAAAACACTCGCATATAATAGACAGGCCTGTCAATCAGAACGATTGGTTGTGGTTGTTCAAATCGGGTGCTTCCCTGTCCCGGCGATCAGAAAGCTGGAAGGCTGCAGAAGCTAGATATAATTATTTCCTGGCAGTAGGTGAAATGTTCAAAATAACACTATTTATTTGGACAAAACACAACATGCTGTTTATTAGAACAAGAAAACATGTGTTTTGTCCCAATGAATAGCATTATTTTGAACCTTTTATGTGTTTGGATAATAATAATAACAACAGCAATAATAATAATAATAATAGTGGCAGTCAGTCATTTCTCATAGCTCGCAATATCTCACTGCCGACAAAGGCAAGGGTTACATGGCTGCCACTTCGTTACTGAATGAAATGGGGTCACCATTCAGCCAGTTCCTATATGGTTTGCCCCGCCACGCTGACTGCGATATACTTCAGCAGAGGCAAGTCTCTCGAGAGCTGCTCCTCGTTTGCTGGTGCTGGCACACTTTCAGCAACAGATCATGACGGCAGTAGTTCCTCGCTAGACGTTTGCCCATTGTTGTGTTGTAGGTTTCCACAGCCTGACTCCCTTTCCTTGTTCCCTTGTGCAGGGGGTGGGGGCGGGGATCACAACCGACATCTCCACGTTGTGCCAGCCGAGATCTTGACTGTCTGTTTGGATCCATTGCATAGATGTTTGCACAGTATCGAGGGTCCTAGTCAAGTCACTTTGAGAGAGCCCTCATGCCAGAGAAAGGGAAAAGGATGTCTGTTTTGGTGTTCATCAGCCTGGTGCCACCCATCATACAGCCAGCATTTGCAACTGTCATCCTAGACCTAACAGCCACCAGCATCTGTATAGGCATGTTGGTGTACTGCAGACTGTTTTTATTTTTTATTGAGGTTCCCTCTAGATCCATTGTGAATGGTGTGTTTCAAAGTTTGATTAATGGTCTTAGGATACTCAAGAGATCAACATCCTCTGAGCAATGGTATCTTTTTATCAATTGCTTGTAGGTGTGGGGTGTGCAGTTATTTGCAATGAGCCATTTCTCGTTTTATTTTTTTGCTGTGGGGATAGCCTGCAAAAACATTTGGGGTGTGTGTGTGGGGGGGGGGGGGGGGGGGGGTGTACAGAATTTTAACTGGTGTCTCCAATGTGGTGGGAATTTCGGGCCCCAAATTTTGCAGCCATTGTGTGTCGCCTTAACCCCTGGATTATTGGGCCACACTGAACATAAGGAAATAGTCAGTTAATATATCCACCATTTGTGGAGGCAACATCCAATGTTTCCGTGTGTGTGTGTACTAGACTGTGCATTCATTTAAGCTGATGTGCATCAACTGTAAGTGTGTATGCTTATGTCTAGCTGCATATGTATGTGCGTGTGTGTGTGTGATTCAGTAAGTCATGTGTGTTTTTACAAGAAGTGATGTTCAAAACTACTTCACCTAGACCAACAAGAACACTCAGATGAAGCTTTTGTTTCAGAATACACCACATGGAGAAAGTCTGTGCTTTTCCTTTCTCTGATAAAGGACAGTTATATGAAGCAAAACAAAGCTGCTGTGTGTTGCATCATTTTGTATGAATCCCTTTGAAAATAATCACCACAGTATGTTCACTGGGATATTGCAATCCCATCAAAGACACCACGAAATAGGAAATTAAACACATTTATTGACTTAATCTGTCAGATTTTACATTAATATAAATTCAGTCACACACTCATGCACTAAGCAAAACACAAAATAGCCATATTTGGTAATTATGTCCAGGCTTCAGACTGTGTACAGCTGTACCAGAAACAAATTTTCAGATTTTTTTATGCTGTTGTTGTTTTTGTGTTCAAGCATGCAAATGGTGGAAGATATATTTCTTGACCTTGGGTTGCACCAGCTTTTCACGACATTTTAAAAAAATCTTCCACCTTTCTCTCTTTTCGAAAAAATTAGTCCTGCACTCGTAAATTCCCAAGTTAGGTTTTGACTTGCTGGATCCAAAAAACTGAAAGCCAGAGTCATGCTGCAGCCTATGGTGAGCAGATTATTACATAACACCAAAAAAAGATCTATCAGAGCTACCACAACAAAGTTAGTCTCTGTCTTCTTCAATGGTTCATGGTGTCATAGACCATGTAGAACTTCTTCCAGTAGGGGACGTGTGCCAAGTACTCCTCAGTAGCGGGCCAGATCCAGCGGTTGCGGACATTGTGGTACACAGGTTCACCCCACAGTGTGCCCGTCTTCCATCCCTCCACGTTCTTCATCAGCTCATTCTCCTCCTCCCGGTTGGCACGGAACTGTTTCAGCATCCTGAAAGTGAGAGTGAGTGAGGATGAGCAGATGGCGTGTGTCTGTCTGTCAGTGTATTTTATGTAATGTAAAAATATACTATAAAAGTATAATACAGAGCTGAGAGACATTGTTTTGATTCCTGAGCACTGTTGGTTACTCCCTCTGCCTTCCATCCCTCCACCTCCTAAGGTGTTTAGAGCGTGTATATAATTATATATAGTTTTAAGGAATGGCATTGCAACCCCCCCCCTTTTATTATTTAATTAATATCATCTTGCAAGTCACTACACAACTGTGTTAAAAGGACTGAATAAAGGGCCCTCCATGCTGATGTGACCATGCTGTGTACTGTGCTGACTGGTGGAGTGCACAATGATTTGAGTCTGGGGGTGGGTGTACAGTGGAATCACTCTGTGTGAGTGTATGTATGTGCGTGTGTGCACATGTGCGCGCACATGTATGTACTTGAACAGTCTCAATGGACATGAGTCTGCCCTTTTTAAATTAAATACTTTTATTATTATTATTATTTATACACACTGATTGATGATCGCTTATATAGCGCTATTCTCCACTGTCTTGAGCAGACTCACTGTGCTCACATGTGGTTCTACATGAGTGACTAGCTTTTATAGCGCGTTCTTTGAATATCCACCAAAGTGGTGTACTTAAGCACGGGCATGGCTGGTGCCACATGAAACTGCTGCCATCTTGGCTCAAGTTCTGTGTACACCATACAACCTGGAGAAGAAAATTCTCCCGCCGCTCCTACAGGGATTCGAAACCGCGACCTTTCAGTCACGAGTCCAATGCTTTTCCCACACTGAGTTGTCCCACATGCAGAACAGAGCTTGGTGGACTGTGACAATACTGCAATAATCCAGCATACACAAGAAGTGTCACTGTTCAGCATGTTGAATTTGGACACTACAGTACAGGACAGAAAGGAAAAAAAAGTCCATCATGGCATCAAATATGTCAACTGTTCATTGTGTGCTTGAGTTCCCAGCCACAGCTGCAGTGTACTCACATTCTCTGCTGTTCAGCTACTATGAGTGGCACCACAGCAATCCGGGCATCTCTCATTTCTAACTCTTCTTTCCTGAAATAAACACAAAACGTAGTATTAATAATTATAGTAAAGTAAACAAGTTGCTTTACATCCACAAAAGCGAGGTAGCTTATTAGGGACAGGGAAGGGGGGGGGGGGGTGGTGGTGGTGGCTTGACTGCACACTCTGACCCAGAATGACTGAGGAGGCTGTGGACCACCGCCAGAACAACAACTATGTTAAGGCAGTGGGGACCTCGCCATTGTGTAGCAACTAGTGTGCTACGCAAATGCTGTTTCAACTGCTGTGCAGTCACAAGGACAATGTCCATAGCACAGCTGTTGAGACAAAAACTGATGTTACCAATCAGACTTTTAGTTGTCACAACTGAGTAGTACTATCAACACTAATCAACACTAAAACCATATTAATTTGATACATTTTGTCTTTGTCTTGG
Source organism: Alviniconcha marisindica (assembly GCA_018857735.1). Classification (NCBI taxonomy): domain Eukaryota; kingdom Metazoa; phylum Mollusca; class Gastropoda; family Provannidae; genus Alviniconcha; species Alviniconcha marisindica. The sequence continues at coordinate 291,281 of JABMCL010002520.1, forward strand.
GGATATTTCGTTTGGTGATTTACAGAATTTACAAATCCATGTTTGAATAAACAGTAACACTACATGTGATTAACTTGCTAAAAAAGAAAAGAAAAGAAAAGAAAAAGGTCTTGTTCACTGGGTGACTTGCATTAACTTACAAATCCATGTCTGAATATCATACAATCCATAAACACCTTTCTAAAGCACAAAACTGAATGCTCCATTGTCTGATGACAGACCCACCTTCTTGTAAGACCCCAAATTTCTTAACTCCTGCATGATATATATTTCTATGAAAATCCAAGGACTCTGTCACCACATACTGTCATATTTTTTAAAACCAGTTAAAAGTACAGTCCATAATTTATTTATTTTTAATTAGTCACATTTCACCAATGTCCCATTGTTACTATTAATGTCATTATATTAGTACTAAGTCCACAGCTCTTAGAATCTTACTCTTAGTGTCACAAGTAGTATCCTCATGTTTTATCGTGTTTTATGACATTAACTTGATTAAGAGTGTTGTATGCTTTCAGTGCTCATGCCTCACACTCGCTACAGAGTCACTTTCTCCATTTGATTTATTACAATCTCCAATGCTGTCGTTTTAGTTGATTAATACAATAATAGGCTCGGCTATTTATTGTTACAGTATGCATTCATTGTACCCCAAAAAACACAACACACAAACAACAACAAACAAAATCATAATTACAGATAATACTTAACAGTCTACAGTGCATTAACATCTGTGTACACATTAAAAAATCCCAAACACTGGCACTCGACAGCCATACTACTGTTTGGACACATTCCAAAAAGAATGCATAAACTGACAGGAATGAGAAGTACTGCTCTTGTGGCTGCTGTGCCTTACCTGGCTAAGGCAACCCAAATTTCCTGCATGGGACAGTGAAGGTAATCAACTGAATCAAGGCCAAGATGAGCTTACAACATCGTGGCATGGAACTCTCTCTCTCTCTCTCTCTCTCTATATATATAAAATCAAAGCAGAGGGACAGAAGTCTGATTCAAAGTCTGACTGTAATTTTTAGTCTTGTGTAAGTAAAGAAGTTCACACAAAGTTTTTAATTTTATGCATGTGTGAAACACAAATGCGTATGTTATGAGGTTGACAGCTGTGAAATTAGGCAAACCTGCATGTTTCACTGTGGGCAGCTCTTCAAGATTTACCAACTTCAGCATGTTGAAATGACTGTTGCATTAATTAGACTTGTGTCTTTTGTTTTATGGAATTGACCAGAAACTCTTTGTCCATTCTTTTTAGTGTGGGAACATGTTAATTGTTATCATGGACCATTTAACAGCTTCCACGGAGAACAATATTCACAGAAAATATTAAATCAAAAAGAAATTTATGAATAATGAAACAGCTGGAAAAACCTGTCCTTGACCTTGGAAGAAAAAGAAAAAAAGAAGAAGAAAACACTGGAAAAACCTGTCCTTTGAAGAGAGATAAAAAAAGAAAAAAAAAAAAAAAAAGAGGAGAGAGAAGAAAAGGATTAGTATTAATTATGCAAACCTTTGTCTTTTTCGATCAATGTAGAAGACGGCCCACCAAAAAGTGGTGAAAGCAGCAAAGAGTCCAAATGTAGCTATGCCTGAAATGGATGGAAACAAATTATATAATAACAGTGTAGTTCAGAACATTATAAATGACATAAGGCTTTTTAAATCAGTCTGTGTTTCATGTTATTTTTTATAAGACAAAATATATATTACTTCATAATTAAGACAGCAAAACAAGGCTCTTTGTTGCTCCTGGGCACCACACTGTACATGAAGGACTGAGTATGGGGTCACAAATGACAATGTAGAGAACATATCTCTCTCTCTCTCTCTCTCTCTCTCTCTCTCTCTCTCTCTCTCTCTCTATATATATATATATAACAACAGTCCAGGCATGTCCTGGTTTTAAAACTTCTATTCCAAATTTTTGCCTGCCCTGTTGGCTAGATTCCTACACAATTAATCTAATTGTGTGACATGGAAATCTAGCCGGCCGGGCAGGCCTTGACAAAACCTTCCGATGGGCCAAATTTAGAATAAAAGTTTTAAAACCAGGACATGCTTGGACTGTTTGTTATACATTCTCTATGTTATTTACTTCATAAATAAATTATATCTATATCTATATATATATATATATTATAGTTATCAACATGAACCCATCAAATTGCAATATAACATTAACAATAATAGTGCTTACATTTACTAATGACACTAATGGAATTAGTGACTTATAAGCAATGGTGCAGAATTCCTGCAAAAATGTTGACAAAATAAATAATAAAAATTATTTTTATTTGCAATCACAGATCTATAAAGGCCAATCAAATCATTAATGAATAATGATTGTGAATGTAATGATGTCATTTTGATGAGTTCAGTTCAGCTCATTTCCATGTGAGCTTCAGATTAGCTCAAGCTGATATAGTAATAGTGACAGTGATATTTATGCTGAGGGATTTTTAAAATGGCCAACACCCTGCAGACTGACTCTAGTTCTTTCCTGGCTTGCACCTTCTGAAGGTCAGCCCTTGTCTGTACAAAATATTTTGCCCTGACAAACATAATTTTGCCCTGACAAAAGTTTTGTTGTGGCAAGCATACTTTTGTCGCAACAAAAGATGTGTTTTGTTGCGACAAACACATGTTTATCGCGACAAACGTGTGTTTGTCAACAAAACTTTTGTCGCGACAAACATGATACTTGTGGCAGCTTCCGCCAATGATACACTTTGGGGAAAGAGGGATAGCTAAAGTTTTGTGCTAACAATATCAATAACATTGAAACAAGCATTCTAATGGCAAAGTTTCCAAGACTGCTCACTGTCCACTGATGATGGTGATGTGTCATATGCAGTGTTCTCTGGCAGTTCTGTATTTTTTGCTTTCAGTGTTTTGGTTAGTTATGTTGCAAACATCCTGGCATCTGGCACCTGATTTGTGCCGGGAGGGGCTGGGGGGAAGGGCGCACATTGCTGTTAGTGGGGTTTGATTGCTGGCACAGGCCAGCTTAAAACTGTCCACATGGCCGGTTGTGTTGTCACAATGGTTCCAGGCCACTGTTGGCCTAATGTTTAACAAGGAAAGAGTTTTCGATTTGTTACTGATTTCAGTGTTTTTATTCCTGAGAGTGAGATTGAAAAGTGGACGGGTGAACATTTTGAACAGTGACCAATTTCTTTATAACCACAGAAAAATTCGAATAAAAAAAAATTATAACTATAAAACCTTTTTTGTTTTGTTTGTTAAGTTTAAACTATTTAACTAATTAGTAAAGTTGTATGAGTTCACACTGAGGTCATTTATGATAAATTTTACAAGCTATAACTATAAGGGGATGTATTGGGAAAATGAACGAGATGAAATAAACTCAAATAAAATACTTTAAATAATACCTTAAGAAACTGAAATGCCATATGCCTACCAAAGTACCAATTTAGCGAAGAAGCGAGCACACCAACATTGTCACACTTTGTGACAACAGCTGACAGTGAATGACACCAAAACTAGTCACGGTGAAAATATAAGTGCATAAGCAAATTTCAAAGCATTTTTTTAGAACCTGGTCCAATCATGCTCAGGAATACATCATCTCACCTCCGATTTTTTTGGGGGGAGTCTTTTTCGCCCAATGTATATCGCTATAACCTCCAGGAGGAGGCATCTCCTGTTTGTAGCACTTCTCCGCCATCTTGACCTCTGCCAAGACGAGAGGGGACGCAACTGTAACAAGGAAATGAGTCATCTCCCTTGCTCATGCCATGTGATCATTCATGTGACTAGAAAGGAACGAAAATGGCGAGGAACAAAATGTTGTTAGCTTTTTTACTTTGTGCGATTGTCGCATTGTCTAATGCAGATATTAGCAAGAGGAAGGTTTGTATCATAACGATGTCAATTTTTATTCACAATTGTATTAGTTGGTCTGCTTGGAAATGCTTTATTTGTGTAACTTTAGAAAAAGTATTTGAAAGGGAAGTTATGTTTTACTGCTTCGTTTCTTTTCTCGACCAACTTCAAGTACAAACTGAGGACATAAGTGGGTGTAGTTGGAGAATGAATGAGATGAAATAGAACCAAAAAAAAATGGCATCATCAGAAGTGCATGTTTCTGGCTGTAAATTGAAGAAGAAGAAAAATCCCTGCAGTATTCTTACACACAATATTGCTTCAGATCAGACTGGACGTCATGGGACCGAATCTACACGCCCCATTACCATCACGGCATCAGTCGAATCTACACGCCCCGTTACCATCACGGCATTAGTCTTTTTTCTTTGTCTTTGTCTTATTTTTTATTTTTTAAATAATGTGTTTATGTGTTATTGTTACAACAACAACAACAACAACAACACACACACACACACACACACACACACACACACACACACACACACACACACACACACACAAGCTCTTAATCATTGAATTTGATGGTCTCTACACTCTAGCCAAGTTTGTTATTTGTTTTTTGAGGCAGAAGTAGAAACTAGAAATGTTTGAGATTTTGAAGGACAAGTTGTTTGAAACTTATGTAAAAAGACTAAAACTTACTAAAACTAAAGTAAAACAGTGTAAATGACTAACTATCATATTTCTAATAATTATTGTTCTAATGAATTAACAAAAATCTCCTGGATACTGATGATTTGATCCCAAATTTATTAATAGGCAAGTTTGAATATTATATGATTAATGAAGCATAATAAAAACACTAATCTGAGTGTTGGAGGGTCTTGAATTTTTGAAAAGCTAAAATTTAGCTTGCTCGAGCATGGACTTTGCAAGCATGGATTGGTAGCTTTTATTGTTTTAATGCTGCAGTGCTAGGCTTTGCACTTTCTCCAAGATTTCTAAGGTGTGAAATTCTGTACAAACTTTGCAAAATCCTTTAGACTTTAGAGGAGACTATAAGAATAAACTGAGGTCTTTCATAATATGTATGCATACAGAAAGATCACTAAACAAAACCAACTGCCTAGGTCAGGAGTAACCCTTCATAGTAATGCTAGGTTCAACCAGCTCATTGATGGTATTGTCACCAAGGCAAATCAGATCCAGTCTTTCCTGAGGTGGAACCTGAAGCAGACCTGTTTACCCCTACGGTTTCGCCATAATTCCTATGGATTCAGACCTCAAATTCCGCTGTTACGCTGGCTGGGTCAAAAATTACGGTCACTGTCCAATTTTTCATTTCCCGCATTTTAAGCTGGAGTAAAACCACAGGCACAGGATCGAAACTGTCAAAGGGCCAAAACCAAGACAGGAAATTACTTCCCTTGGAATACCGACTGCACATGCTCATTGTTAAAACTCTGCTTCTGCCACCATCTTTGAAGTGTGCTTTGGGAAGATGAGTAAAAGATGTGTTAAAGATTCGGGATTGACTACCCCCCAAAAATTAAGGCGATCCAACGTTATCGCCCAGAGTACCATGAGAGGTGGTCATGTTTATTCTGTTCGCGAAAAGGCGATCTGTTCGTTCAACGTCGACTTCACTTGCACACATGGTGGTGGAAACAATTGCAAGAGGCATGTGAAGTCCATGCGCCACAAAGATTATGAATCTTTTGAAGAAATACCAGCTGTCTTGTTTAAAGTTTCTGGAAGCAAAGCGAGGTGAGAGCCAGCAGGACATCATTATAGCTGAAACCATGATGTGCGACTTGTTAGTAGTCAAGACTTGTAATCACCACAATCCATGGATCTGTTGGTGTTTCTTTAAAAGTTTAAACAAAATGCTATTGCACTTGAACTTGAGGCTATTGTGCCTTCATTTGTTACAATCTTGGTCTGAGTAAAAATTAACTGTGAATACAATTGTCTAAAACATAGTGTGAGATATGAATAAAAATTATAAGAGTCAAAAATGGAGTGTGTGTATTACTGACAGACACCTTGGATTACTGACAACTTCTGCCCAGAGTACTGACAAGTGAAAAGAGGGGTAAACAGGTCTGCTGAAGCTCCGCTTCGTGGAGACCAAGGAGCTCACCTACAAATCCCTAGTGAGGCCACTCTTGGAGTATGCCAGCACAGTCTGTGACTGGTGCCCAGAAAGACGTTGCCTGGAATGAGGCAGCACAGACATGCGCTGCTGTGTTCATTCTTCACACAACCACAGGCACCAAAACATGTCCACCCAGCATAGATGACAGGTTGCAAAAGCTCAGCTGGCTAACCCTTGAACAGTGCTGCAGCTGCAATCTAGCCTGGCCCAAGATATGATGCGCAAAATCACCAACAGCTAGCAAAAGCAGGCAGAACACAGCTACAAGTCCAAAGTGCAGAGCAGGATAATAATAATAATAATAGATAACTTTTGTATAGCATTATTCTCTGGTGTACCCAAACTCACTGCGCTTTACAACATTCTCAAACATTTTCTAAGTTTCACAAACATAATACATATAATTATGATAACTAACAATGTATAATATACAAGTACATGTGCCATATGAGAAGCAGCAATATATAAAGAAAATGAATCATTATATTACTACCTACCCTAATTCCACTCCCGTCCCACCCCTGCCCCCAACTGACCACACACACACACACACACGAATATGAAACAGGTAGCGGTTGGCATGTACAAATCACAAAGTGTGAGAAGCAGGATATGGCTGAGTGTTACATAGTAGAAGCAAACTACAAGTCCAAAGTGCAGAGCAGTTGGCCTGACCTGTGTTACACTAGTAGGCAGCACAGACTACAAGTCCAAAGTGCAGAGCAGGATGTGGCCATGACCTGTGTTACACTAGTAGGCAGCACAGAGCTACAAAGCTCCAAAGTGCAGAGCAGGATATGGCCGTGACCTGTGTTACACTAGTAAGCAGCACAGAACTACAAGTCCAAAGTGCAGAGCAGGATATGGCCGTGACCTGTGTTACACTAGCAGGCAGCACAGTCACAGAGCTACAAGTCCAAAGTGCAGAGCAGGATGTGGCCGTGACCTGTGTTACACTAGCAGCAGCACGCACAGAGCTACAAGTCCAAAGTGCAGAGCAGGATATGGCCGTGACCTGTGTTACACTAGTCAGCAGCCAGTCACAGACTACAAGTCCAAAGTGCAGAGCAGGATATGGCCGTGACCTGTGTTACACTAGCAGGCAGCACAGTCACAGAGCTACAAGTCCAAAGTGCAGAGCAGGATGTGGCTGTGACCTGTGTTACACTAGCAGGCAGCACCCTGCCGGACAGAGCACAGGTGAAGCTTTTTCCCAGGGACAGTAAGACTAAGAGACTGGAACGACCTCAAGTGACAGTCCTAGTCACCACCTTTTGATGCCTTCATCACGAAGGTGTCAAATCTTCATTTATGAATCAACCTGTTCTTTTTTCCCCCTTCTTTTTTCTGCTTTTAACTCTCCTGTCTTAAAAAATAATAATTAAAAAACACTTCAGTGACCCCCAGAGACACTAGAAATGGTCTACAGAGAAGACCATGATTGTAACTTTGTAAGCAGAGGAAGGTATTGTTAAAGACCCTGTAGTCCATGTCGGAGTTTGGTAGATTATGGGAGCATCAAAATAATTTGGTACACAATTAAAGTATCAGACTCGGAATCAGTCTTTAAAGTGTTGAAATTGATACCATACTATTACTAATTACTATACTGAAGAAGAAGAATACTAGGAGCCATAGGACACAGCAGATGCATCATCTGTAATAGTGGTAACCGCTATGGTTTTAATTCGCTGAGGATTTTTTTGTGTGGGAGGATGCCAAACATAGCACTGTCCCCCTGATGTTTTGACACAGGTGGCATATAAATGATGTATAATATAAAAAATATAAAAAACACAAGATGCTGAAAAGAAGTATTTATAAATAAAAGTAAATAGTAACACAATTCTTTGGGTCTGACCATCATTGTTGTGTTAACAATGTTGTCTGAGCAGTAGTTTAACTTGACGATGTTGTGTGAGCAGTAGTTTAACTTTTAAGTCATGATTGTTTTGATCCCCAGCTGAAGATCGAGCTGTTCCCTGACTGCCACAACTACAAAAGCTGTTGGAAGAAACTCACCCAGAATGCCACAGCAGCAAATGCCAGCTTTCCCAATGTGGTCTACATAAAGGCAGCTGCTAATGATGATGTTCTTCACTTCGTTTTGACAACAATCCACCTTCCCAGCGTCCTGGTTATCCACACCGTAGGCAGCCCACATGCACAGCTCAACTTCAACTGGGACCACCTGCTGTTGGTGAACTTGACGGACATAGCAGGGGGTATCAATGTCACCGGCGGAGGGGACATCAAGTACAGCTATTCCCTCATCTTCTCCAGGGTAGGGACGAAGAGGCTGTTGCTTCTTGTTCTTGCATTAGAATAACCACAGCCATTGTTGTGATTCTTCTGCTCTTAGTTATTGTGTGTTACCTGTGTGTTTCCTGCCACAGGCTGTCAAGCCATCTCTTACTGAAAAGTTGCCTTGAGCTTTTTAAAGTGCACAATGATCCAAGTGTGTGTGTGTGTGAGAGAGATGCACATGAAGGGGAGACAGACACTGAGGAGTCTGCGCAATGACTCAGAAGAATTAATTATCTCCCTTGTTTGTTGACTGGAAAGACCTGAAAAACGGTCCATCATCTTGTTGCAACCTTGGCTGATCACGTTCATCTCATTACCCTTCTTTCGTTTTCTGTGTGTGATTTGTTGGGTTTTGTGTACTTTGTAATGTTATATCTCCGTTGAATCATTTCACAAACAACTGAAATATTAACTGTTAAGTTGCCCCGTTCAAAATCTGTTTCATGTCATTGATTTTTGTTGCTAGCAGGTCATGTTATTTGTTTTACATCAGTCACCATGTTTTTCTGGATGTTTACATAACAACAAGCGCAAGCAGTCTTCAACATTAAAAAAAAAAAATCTGCAGTCTGACCGATTGTTGATCTGTTGATCTTAACCAGTAAAATACTGGAAATTACCGGTTAACGTGTACCCTGTGGGACATAGTGGTCTTAGTACATAATGGGATTGGTACACAATGAGCAATGGGATTGGTACACAATGAGCAACATACATAATTGTGTGAGATGTTCATTCCTTCCCTTCACTTCAAGTTAGTTCAACAATAAAACCAGTTGTAGAGATTTTTTTAAATTCAACAATAAAACCAGTTGTAGAGATTTTTTTAAATTGCTGAAGATTGCTTGCACTTGTTATGTAAACATACAGAAGAACATGTTGACTGATGTAAAGGAAAGTTACAGATAATATGACCTGCTGTCAGTGGTATGCCTTGGCTTATTTTTGTGTGTTTTTCTGTCTTTTTAACTGTTGACAGCTGGTGGAGTACAATGACATTAACGACAACGCACAGCTCACCTCAGTTGATCAGAGCAAGGCAGACCTGTGGAATATACGCAACTTTACAGAATTTGAATGGATGAACGTGACCTTGGGTGAGACCGGTAACTCTATCATCTTCAACAGCAGTCGTCCCCAGCTGGCACCGTACCAGAACAATACCAGTGGATACGTGACGTTTGAGGTGAGGAGCGCGCAGTACTTAGTTAAGACCTGCCAAGGTCATATTGACAGGCAGGGTGGCACTGGCTGAGTCCACTTTGTGTCTTACATTGCAGGTCTGTCTGGAACATTCACCGTGACAAATTTGTGCAGAGGGATCCTGTGTGTTTGACACTAAGGACAGGATATTAACTTAAAATCCTGTTACTGCTACTTCTTTGTTACAAAGTTTGTTTTTAAAAGAATATTAACTTAAAATCCTGTTACTGCTACCCCCTTGTTACAAAGTTTGTTTTCAAAAGGACATTAACTTAAAATCCTGTTACTGTTACTCCCTTGTTACAAAGTTTGTTTTTAAAAGGACGTTAACTGAAAATCCAGTTACTGCTACTCCCTTGTTACACAGTTTGTTTTGCTTTTAAACTTTGTTTTTATTCAGTTTATATTATTATTATGTATAAGAACATCAACATCCATTTGCATGTTCACATTATATTATTCAGTAATAGGGTCTGAAGGTCTAATTTATGCTTAGTAGTTGTAGAAGAAGGAGTATGTATTGCTCAGATAATCTTTTAAATTGGGTCACTTCAGCTATTCTGGACTGTTTAAAAATTCTGTTGCCAATCATGTCGTACTTTTGCTGAGCCCATCACCTGCTTTATTGCAAATGGTATACACAGATTTTTTATTCAACAGGCTGTGAAGTGAGAAAAAAAGAGAAAAAAAAGGGAATGTAGCAAACTGAGAAAGGAAGTAGAGGGGGGCGGGGCGCAGCTACCAGTTTGCCCTATATGAATGAATGAAGAAGCTGAATAGTCTAATTTTTCCACACACTGTGTGATTTTTCAGTTTAAGATCAACGCAGATGGTGGTCGTGATGTCGATCTACCTCGTTTGATGTACACTGCCAACAACACACAGATGGACTTTGTCCTGGACAAGTATGTGCCCAAATTCAACAAGTCCCGCTTCGCTCTGGAGATGACCATCATAGCTAAACACTCCTCCAAGTCCATGGAGGTGGATGAGACGGAATCCATTGACGATGAATACTCCCCTGGGGTGTTTAGGGTGAGAGTTTGGTTGATTAGTATAATTATTTATTTCATTTATTAAATTTTGCTATTTATTTAATGTGAGCAAGTGCTCTTTGTACGTTTTTACAATAATCCTGCCCCGGTTATCAGATCCATGCAATTTCATTACTGTACTGTTAGTAACCCGGGAACCGGAGCAAACGACGCTTTTGTTTTGAAGCGCCGCGTGTTGCATAACGCCACATGGCCTTCTCACAGCCGACCGGCAATAGCTGCCGGTGCGCACCATTTTCAAATCTGTTTACTCCCTTAATATTTTGACCGCTTGTTTGTTTACACGCTGCTCCTTGTTCATCTAGTCCTTTTCGTTATACACCAAAGCCATGTGTAATATAATCTGGCATCTTAGAATGTTTATTTAGATCTTATTTAGACGCAGGATCGAGCTTAATCAGTAGCCGATGCCTCTCTGGGTCCATTCGTTTTATAGCCGTCGTCTGCATGGCACGTTCTCTGTTTAGTACTAGTGAATAGTAGTGAATCGTTGTTTTGACTCGATTGAAGTAATTCTGTGTCGATCAATGCTTTGTCGTATAGTATTTTGCTTAGCTGACTTCATGTTTAGTGTTTATTTTGGGTTGAAATTAACTTATTAAGTATTGTGTACTGTAGAAGCTAAGTTGTATTCATAGACTACTTGGTATCACTATCAGTGCTGCTGCGACTAAAATAACGCGCCCCAGGCGAAAGTTCGCACTGATTGTTTTAGTGCTAGTCTTTGAGTGTGTCTTGCTTCTCTTACAGAGCGTTGTAATTGTTATGTACCATTTTAACCGTGGGAGCGTGCTCTTTATTCTGATATAAGTTTTAGCGACAGTTATGTTTTGTACATTGTGTTAGTTGTGATTTAGTTGTACGAATCTGCTTATAGACAGGTGCAAGCCACGCTTCCCACTCTTGTGTGAAAATTAAATAAGTCATGTGTGTACATTTTGTTTATACGGTTTAAAAGGTTGTAACTGTAGCTTTTATTTGATGTATTTCATGTTTTAATTAGTTTAGTTATTGTTGGGGAAACTGTATTTGTGCGGGCCAAGGAAACACAATAGTCAGCCATTTTGTGGTCCAGAGGGCCGATTTCATTGTAGCGATAGCGTGTGTTCCTTGCGGCCCGCGCAGTTCTCTTATCTATGCGTGCGCGTGAGGATTTTGGGTGTGCTGAGAAAGTTGTCTGCTGCTGTAGAATAAAACCCGATTGCTGCCGTTCGCCTGCTGTAGTCTCCATTTTGACAGACTCCGCTGCCTGGGTCACTGTCCTTCTACGCGGCTACCACTCCGCACCATTACATTAACACTTGTTCCTGGTTTTTTTGGCTGAAAAGGGTTTATCAGTTGATTGAAACAGACACACACACCCACACACACGAAAAATGTATGCACCATCTTTTTACTTCATGATACCTGTCTCCTTGTTGCGCCCTTATGTGTTTTTTCTCATTGCATGATCACCATCCCAGATCTGCCTGACTGCTTTGATCCACAGATTGTGAACTGGTACACCCGTGGTGATAACGGTGAAACCGGCTACGTTCAGTGGAAACCTGTCTGCTACCTTGACTCTCACCGAGCTCGTGACGTTGGCACTGATGTCACCATCTATGACCTTCAGGAGCCCAGCAAGGTCAAGCCTCTGGAAAGCTTGCTTCAGCTGAGTCTGGCCAAAGCCTTTTACGGTGACGCTATGAATGAGAGCTCACAGGTGATGCAGATGTCTACCAACGTGTCTTTCGGGCTGTCTCAGGATGGCTTCTACCTGAAGAACAACTACACAGTCTGGTGAGCTCCTGCTCTGAACATTAGCAGCAGCATTAGGGTTTATGACAGATCATGGTTCAGTTTGGTTCAGGGTAGGATCAGTCTGGTAGGGTGATTGTGTTGTTGGAAGATTTTCCTGTGGAACTCTGCGTGAGTTTTGATGACCTTTCTTCTATTTATATGGCAGGTTCTCTATCATGTTCGATGTCTAAGCTTCGTTTATGCCATGTGTGCAACAGTGTGTCATAGCTTAGAATATGTGTACATGTATAATTAGATCTAGAATAGTCCTTCGTTTGGGTGAGGGCTGGAAAATTACTGAAAAAGCATGCATGCTTGTTTATTACCTGCAGAAGTAAAGAATCTTATCTTACTCTCTCGTCCTTTGTTGGTGTAAAAATTTGGGCTGAATTTTCAGAGTTGGAAGAGTGCAAATCTTTATTTGTTGCTAGTTTTGAATTGTTAGTGTTACTGTTGTCTTACACAGTCTGCATTGCTGAATTTATCCTATGAACATGCTAAACTATTGTATGAAAGACCAACCTGAAGCAGCATTATCCAAACAAGTATGAAGGAGTGAGTGAAAGCAGATGGATGCATGCTATTTGAATAAATGCCCAACAGTGATGTACTTAGAACTGGTGATAAAAAAAAAGAGAAGAAAAGAAGAAGAAGAAAATCCAGCAATTAGTCTGGTAAGCTCCATTACCAGCAGCCATGTGGTCTGTGATGGACGACAGTTCCGTCTGGTGTAGGGTAGAATCCAAATGCCTGTCTGTGCTCCACGCTGTCTCACACAAGTTCCCATACGCTGTTACCTCTGAAAGTGTTCCCATGTTGAAGTGGTCAGTATCTCGTCCTATCATCAACAGCACAGAATAAGGTAGCACAATGAAATAAATGTGCTGGAAGCTTCCAATGTAGCGGTCTAATTGTCATTTTGTCTCTTCAAGTTTTGTTTGACTACTTGATCAGCAGTCGAGTTGCATGACGAGGAGTTGTCTTGGTGTTGACAGGACAGCCTCCATTGGCTACGGGACAGCCCCCATTGACGCCATCTCCCTCCTGGTCATCGTCATCATCGCTGCTGGTCTGGGCATCCCTTTCATCATCATGGTCTTCGGTGGCATCTACGTGGGGCTCAGGAAGCGCCGCAAGAGCAGCTACGAGCAAATTGGGGACAGCGTGACCAACAACTACACTGAGGTCAACTGATGAGCACGGGCAGTAGATGTTGCCATGACAGCAGCTGCTCTGGGGTTCAACAGTTATCCTGGCCAGGATTGGTGAGCTGGGATAGCAGTGAACTGTATGCTGTGTGTTTTAGAAGTTACACTTACTTGAGGCTTAATTGGTGATTATATATTTCTGTATGATCATTATTCTTACAGCAACAATTCCTGAAAGTGTTTCAGTGCCTTACCAAGAACATGGGGGGTTGTGGGGGCAATGTACAAACAAATAGTTGTCTTCGCAGTCATTATGGTATGGTGTTTATTTTTGTTTATTTGTTTGCTGAATTAGCTGCTAATCACAGGTTTATTCGTTTTTTTCTGAGAAGACTGAAGACAAGTTGTTTAAAAGTGTGGGATGCTGCCCCAGAGAAAAAAGATGTAATATATTTCTTTCATATATAAATATGTTCCCTGTGACTTCTAATGTACTTTGATACATATTACAGGGATGTTTACCTGTTGACATCAAAATGCTGCCTGAGCTACGGGTAATCTATGTCAGTGAACCGGGGAGAGAAACAGACTTACTGACTGACAGACTGAACTTTGACACAAGGATAACGGTTTACTCCCTTTAGGCGCAAATGCCTCTCGGGCATCCTGGCCTTGATATGAATTACAAACCCTCTAAACAGAGATAAAACACAGAGCCACCATGTGTTGTGTCAGCAAAGATTGTACAGATTTCACTTGTTCATTTTTTTCAGACTCAAGTCTTTTAGTTTTGCTGTGTGTTTTTACCGGTTACATGTGCCATCAGGTGGGGGTTTTTTTTTTGGGGGGGGGGGGGGGGGCTGAGGAGGGTGAAATACTGGTTTAATGTTGCTTTTGTGATTATTTCAGTGTGGGGTTCAAAACGATGGCATTTTGATGAGGCTGAGACTGAGAGGGGACACACTACACAAATTCTTGTAGAAAGTGTCGGAAGCTCCGGTTAATACTTTTTTTGTCTTCATTAAAAAATAAATATGCCATTTTATTGTCAGAAACCTGCTGCTGGTTGCATCATTTGTGAAAACCTGTTTTGGGATTCTCATCACTTCACAAAATCACATTTCCTTCTGCCTTATGTAAAGATCATGTTTGGGGAATCTGCTTCTATTGTCACTGCTGTTGCTCATCAAAGATGTTTCATTTGAATACGAACCCACATTTTCTTCTCATTGTCCTCTCAAAGACAAGCATTTGATTTCAGACCACTTTGTTGTCCTCATTGCTATTGCTCATCAAAGACAAGCCCTGTTTTCATTTGGTTTCAAATCCACTTTTTTCTCTCTCTCTCTTTGGATATGATGGTGGTCTGGAAATGGGGGTTCCACTGTCTGACCTTTTCAGCTGACCTCTCTGGTGACCCTGCCTTATGCACAACAGGGACCCAGAAAGTGCCAATTCATGGACAGCAAAGTGGCTGACAGCTTGTTCTACACCATGTCACATTTATAGACACGGTGGAATGCCCTTAAGAAAAACTTGCTCAAGAGAAAGTTTCTGCTTCAAGGCAGTGATTTTAGAATGAGTATTGTACACATTCCTTGTGGGTTTGTTTTGTTTACCTTGAAAAACAGCTGTTGAGAAGGAACAGTTTTGATTTGTCAGCTGCTTTGTTTTAAAGGAACTAATGGCAGCATATGTTGTTGTTTTTCCAAAGAGGTGCAAGAGATACCCCTCTACCCCCACTGCCTCCCCCCTTCAAATCAAAGATTTTGTTTTTAAAAATGTTTTGTAAATTTGTTGTGTTGGATCTAGAAAACTAAATCTGTGATGTTTTGCTGGAACCATAATAGGTCAGGTGTATGCACAGGACACTACCAGGTGTCAGAAGCAGCCTGTGGGATACCAGTGACTATCTTATATTTGGCGTGGATAATTTGAGCATGCGTGTGTTGGGTCATTTGGCATGCACACTGAAGAACAGGAACAGGGACTTGTTTTCTGAATTCATCGTAAATTCAGTGGGATATTTGATCTCTTCTACCTACCGAACAGAACATGTTTTGTGAAGGCAAATTCCTTTGATAAACTGAAGGGATTCTGCTACACTTGTTCATTGTATGATTTGCGTCAACAGGTGTGCTGGTATCAGAACAATCCTTTGTGTGATTATCAAGGTTTGCTGGACCTTGTCAGGAGTTTTTTTGATAAGGCATTCATATCTGTTAATGCGCAGGTTCATTTGTGTTGTTCGTTTTTTTTGTTTTTTTTAGTCAAATATTTGACTTACTGAATGACTAAAAATTGCAAAGTCTTGTCTCCTATGTGTGAGTTTATTTTCCTTTCCTTGTTTCATTATATATGTATGTATGTGTGTGTGTGTCTTGCCCTAGATTAAGAGTCAGAGCTAGCAGTGGCACGAACAAACACTGTTGTTGGTCATTGCCGCTAACACTGATACAGACATTGATTGATAACTGCTTTTAATACTGATCAATATTGATAAGACTGTGACTACTGACCTGGACATTGATATCATTGTGACTGACAATGAAATGATACAGTTGTTTAGATACTGATGCCAGTAACTTCATTGTTGACAGAGATAATACTGTCATTACATTGATGATGACATTGTATTTGTGCCACCATTCCAGGAGACAAGGTTTTATTGACAGCGTGCATCAAATGTTCCATGTTCCATTCTCATAAATCGGTGAAATCTTGTGATTTGCATACCCTTCATTTATAGTACAGGTATTGCTGTGTAAGTAAGTGCAACTTTCTTTTTCTTTTTCAGAAAGCAACTGTTGTTCTAATTAATGGGTTAAGTGCACTGAGTGTAACATAAATTTTGTAGAAGTGCAACTCAGACACAAAATTCTCTAGGCTGATTGAAATATTGATGAATTAGGGATCATTGGTCCAAGTGTTGATGTCAACTCACATGATGTTCTGGGTCACAGTTGAACCCAGTGTATGATATTCCGGGTCACAGATGAACCAAGCAAACGATGTTCTGGGTCACAGTTGAACCCATCATGTGATGTTCTGGGTCACAGTTGAACCCATCATGTGATGTTCTGGGTCACTGTTGAACCCATCATGTGATGTTCTGGGTCACCGTTGAACCCATCATATCATGTTCTGGGTCACAGTTGAACCCATCATATCATGTTCTGGGTCACAGTTGGACCCATTATGTAATGTTCTGGGTCACAGTTGAACCCATCATCTGATATTCTGTTCAGTGTTAATCAGTTATTCTCAAGTTCAAAAAGAACTGCTGAATGCAGTGGCATGGAGGGGAAAGTCGCAACACAGACTGACTTTGCTAGAAAACAGGGATGGTAGTAGATGCTGTTGACTGTTTTCTTTGGATTGCTTATGCATGCCATCTGGGCATTTGTGTCATGTGTAGGTGGTTAATTAATTTTGTACCTGTATTGTTTGAATGTTTACATTTTCATATGCTGTCAGCAAGGAGACAAATAATTTCAAAAAAGGTGTTAACGTATTGTCATCGAAGCACCGACGTTGTATTAGAAAGTGTTAACTTTTTTTTCTTTGGAATTTTTATGAGGCCCCCTCTTAGGGAATTTTTTTTGGTTTATGGTAAAGGTGGGTTAATTCAGTTTGAGAGTGTAAATGTCTTTCAGGTCCTACATTTTCTTTCTGTTGAAAGGGACCCAAACAATTTAAAAAGGTATTATATTTTTTTTTTTTTTTTTTTTTTTTTTTTTTTTTTTTTTTTTTCCCCCCCCCCCCCCCCCCTCACAGTATCTCTGTCTGGGTATGATCACTGTACCCACCAGTACAGGGGTGTGATCACTGTACCCACAAGTACAAGGGTATGATCACTGTACCCACCAGTACACAGGTGTGATCACTGTACCCACCAGTACACGGGTATGATCATTGTACCCACCAGTACAGGGGTGTGATCACTGTACCCACCAGTACAGGGGGTATGATCACTGTACCCACCAGTACACAGGTGTGATCATTGTACCCACCAGTACAAGGGTATGATCATTGTACCCACCAGTACAAGGGTGTGATCACGGTACCCACCAGTACAGGGGTATGATCACTGTACCCACAAATACAAGGGTATGATCACTGTACCCACCAGTACACAGGTGTGATCACTGTACCCACCAGTACAAGGGTACTGCTGTGACTTCCATTGTAGCCCATAATTATGGTCCTCAGAAACCTTTCAGGATTTTAAACACTATTCTAGGCAGAGTATTCTTCATCCTGGGTGTGTGTTGGGGGAGTCTGTGCACACTGTTTGATGATTTATCCTTTTTATGTGCTATATGGTTTGTGTGATATAGTTTGTGCCTGGAAGAGTTTGTGCGTTGGGGGGTTTCAGTGTACTATATGGCTTGTGTGATACAGTTTGTGCCTGGAAGAGTTTCTGTGTGCTATACAGTTTGTGTGATATAGTTTGTGTTTTGGGGAGTTTCTGTGTGCTATATGGCTTGTGTGATATAGTTTGTGCCTAGAAGAGTGTGTGTAGTAAAATTTGTAATTTGAACCCTTGTTGATGTGTACATTATGTGTTAGCTTTTGTTAAATTGTGGATAATATTCTCCATCTCGATGTACATTATTTGTGTTATGTTTGTTTAGGGCTTTCAGTCGCAGGGTAGGCACTTAAAAAAATGTCCATTATTATTAGTAATAATGATACATAGTTTGTGTGTGATAGAGTTTGTAGGTGGTATAGTTTGTGTGCAGTTTATATTTCACACTAACAGTTCTGTAGCAGGTTTCTCTGCGGTCCATGCTATGTATCAAACTGAAAACAGACTAAATTTGGTTAATTAATTCATAATTGGAGATTTTGTCAAGTTTCAGTTTGATTAAAATGGAAAAACAAACAAACAAACATTTCCTTGATCAAAGATTTAAATTAAAAAAAAACCTTGATCAAAAATTTCATTTGCAAGTGGCAGTACTCCTTGTGTGGCCACATTCTTTACTGTGGAGACCAGGATTTCTGGAAACTAATCACAGGTTGACCATAACAGAAATTCCGACTGTTTCTGTGTGAATTGGCAATGCGTGCAGTTATTTGTTTTCTGGCGGTCACTAGTTTTAGGACTCCCTATAAGCTCATGTTCCTTGCAGATCCTATGCAGTGCTCAGTACATTTTCACCCACTCCCGTCTTTTCCCTGGCTGTAAATTCACGGGCATTTCCATGATCAGCAATCTCACATTCGGTGCAAGTCAAAAACTCAGGGTCCTGTCTTGTGAGTTTTGTGCATTATTTAAGAGATTGTTTGATATTTTTTGTTTTCTTGACAGTGAAGTCCACAGGCCTGGCATTTAACCTTTCAGGACTGTTCACATCAATGTGCCAAGACCTTTAGACCCTCCCTCCAATCTTTCACATTGGGTGATTTGTTTCAGCTATGCATCTTGGCAGGTACACAAGTGTATGTATTCATGTATATATGATGCATGCTTATTTAAGTTATAATAAGCATTAAATGATATGTTTTTTTAAAATGTATGAATGTCTTCTGTTTCATATATACATTGTGTTTATGTGTAAGAATGCAGCATAAAAATGACTGTCCCCCCCTGAAAAACAGCAACGCACACACAAAAAACCAAAGCCACCAAAGCTATGGCTGTATTAACTGTTGTGTGGATTAACCCTTTCAGTACCTTTAGGATGCCATATGATGTCATGGACAAAGTTCTGTCCGTCTGCTTTACAAGATGTGGTAAAATTTTATGTTTGGTTACTTTGTATTACAGCAGCTTGTAAATCCTCACGTGAAACAAAGTTCTTGAAAGCAGCAGTTTTGGTTGAGCGTAAACTTTTCATGATAGCGTTCTTGGAGGAAAATGCACCAACAAATGCAGAATTGTTGGCAGTGAAAGTCTGTCGGAGGAGCGTCAGTGGCACAGAGCAAGAGTACTCCTTCTCAAAAGCCAAAGTTAAGCACTTTCGAGTGTGGTCTCCAAATGGATGGGTAACCATTCTGTGCTAGGCTTTGTGCCCGCCCTGAGATTTGATCAGAGTCCAATTCTGTCCAGACTCCACACAAATCCTTCTGATGAGACTATAAACCGAGGTCCCCCATGTGTATACGCATGCAAAAAGATCACCTATGCATGTTGAAGATCCTGTAGTCCATGTCATAGTTGGTGAATTATGGAAACATCCAAATAACCCAACATACACAAAGTGTCAGTCATCATAATGAACAAGAAGAAAGGGTTTACCTCTGAAGGTTTTAAACTTTGTAATTCAGGAGGATGTAATAAGTGATCAGGTTCTAACCTGTTTGTATGTGTTTTTGCCATTTTGAGTGGAGAGAAAATGTGATTTAATGGTGTGTGCATGTATATAAAGAGATGTATGGCTCTCTCTATATAATATATAAGTGTGTGTGTGTGTGTGCGTGTCTGTGTCTGTGATCATGAATACTAAAATACATATATGTCAACATTCATGTATTATGTATGTGTACATGCTGATTGGACACAGATGTTTATTGTTAGTACAATGAACAAATGGTATGACTTTTTATACATTTCATTTTTATGTCATTATGTGGTGAGCACAGTTAAACAGTAAAATTACCATACAGTAGTACTGTTTTTCTTTCTTTTTTCTATGTCATACAAGATGAATTTGAAAGTTGAATAAAATAACAAAAAAGCTCTACCCCCTGGATGCCTGTTTTATTGTCCTGGTTTGTACAGTGGATTTGTTCTTTAAGTGTACAGTTTCTTTTGGAATGTTTATTTTTATTTTTAATTCAAGATAGGATAGTTTTCTGTGATGATCATCAGGTTCATAAACTGATGAGGAGTACTGTACAGCTACTTCAAACTGTTAACATACATCAACTGATTAGTCAAAATGTGTGTGCAAAGAACAGTAAGTTAACAAAAACCAACAAAGGATATGATGCTGTGTATGTATGTGTGTGTGTGTGTGTGTGTGCGTTTATGTGCATGCATGTGTGCAAGGAAAAAATGGTTTAGTATTTTAAAAGAACGTAACAGTGTTGCTTTCATTTTGGGAATACTAACAAAGCATAAATCAGACACTTCAAGTAGTTCAAGGCAAAATTCAGCAATTGAGTTTCTTGATTTTTCTTTCTTTCTTTTTTAAAATTTTCTTTTTGTTTAACTACTGCACATACAGGTACTGATCAATGTTATGTACCAGGAGTATCACATGATTATGACAGGGAGAAATTATTGCAAGAAACTGAAAGAGACATCACAGCACTTTGTTCAGCACATAGGCACAGACAAACATCAGCACATTATTTTGAATAGACGAATAAAATTAAAAAAAGGGGAGGGGGGGTAAAGCAGTTCACCAGGATAATGTCCACATGCACAATATGTATGCAGTGATCATACCCAGTGTAAACTTGACAAGAACTCATTCAGAAAAACATAACTTTCAGTTTCATCTTTTCAACTGTGACTTTCCAACAGTGATCATTAACCAGATGAAAAAAATTGTGGCAAAAGAAATGTAAAGGTTCAGGAATGTGTTCAATGAGTGTAGTTTGAACAATCTCACCTAGTTAAACAATCTCCAGAATGCTACAGCATCTGTATGACAAGTCCAGGAACGTTAGTCCTGTTAACCACACGGGGTCACCTCTGGAAAATCAAACTCGTCATCAGCAAAGGTACATTTCAAAACTGTTCATATTATGTAAACCTTTCTCAAGTCAAATCTACAAAATCAGCCTGAACACAATATAAAACAATACATACTCATTTGAAGATTGAGTACTTTCAGTACTGCCCTTGTTAAAAAGGCTAGGGCATGCTGGTACTGTTAACCACTCGGTTTGAATTTATCGATACCAGATAATACATTAAAAAACACACAAATGGACAGAAATGAGAGAGAGAGAAGAAAAGAAAAAAACTATATCAATGCATAATGGCAAATACCAGGGCAATATGGCAGCAAGGCATATATAATTATACCACCTACCACTTCCCAGCTACTGAACAAGAACAAGAACCATACAAAAAAGCCTATCTCTTAACAAAATATGGCAGAGCTCAGGAGCTGTGTCAAGGTGGCCGTCCTGGGCTCCTGTCCCTAATAAGCCTATGGTTTCTGTGGATGTAAAGCAACACTCAACCAACAAAATATGGAGAATTTTCCAGAAAAACAACAGGAGAATGGACTATTAGCAGAAAAATGTCAAGACAGAAAGAGCGAGAGGACTAGGCTTGATAATAATAAACAGAAATAGTGTATCGGCAGTCAAGGGAAACTACTCTTTGTTTCATCTGATCAGAGTATTTATGGTGGAATTGTTTGATGTTGTACGGTTTCTGTGGACGTTAAGCACCATGTTTTCTTTCTTTCATGTTGTAGCAAATGGAAAAATGTTTCAAAAATGTTTTATTGTCTTCTCCATCGTGGAGCAATCCCATCAGTTGAAGTAAAAAAGAATGATGACCCGACACATCCCGGCTTCAACTCAGGTACACTAAACTAAAGGCACAGTCTCTCTGTGGAGCTGCACTAAGGGTAGCTGCATGGCTACGATTAAGATGACACTGTGTAAAACTGACCTTGTGAGAGAGAGAGAGAGAGAGAGAGAGAGAGAGAGAGAGAGAGAGAGAGAAAGAGAGAGAGAGAGAGAGAGGAGAGAGAGAGAGAGAGAGAGAGAGAGAGAGAGATCTGTTATAGTCTTGTTTTATAAAATCCTCCGGAGTCTAATTGTGTGCAGACTCCATGGCAGAGACAGTGGGCGGAGACAGTGGGTGGACGGAGACGGTGGACATGCAGAGATGGCTGGCGGCGACGGCAACAGAGTAGTCCCCACCCCACCCACCCCCCAGACTGAGTAGGCACAGTAGGCAGTCCCCCCCCCCCCCCACACACATACACATACACACATCTCTCTCACACACACACACACACACACATGGGGGGGGGGGGAGCAAAAGGAGGGAGTGGCGGGGGGGACTGCCTGGGGGGGGGGGGGGAGGGAGTGCAGATCTGTGAATAGTCTACACCTTCTAATACTGTGTAATAGACTGTAAAAACTTCATCATATATACTTTATCTGGCAATTGCTTAAATAATAATTTATTGAATGACACTCAAGCAACTTAAAAACATGGACAAAAGTATTAATGGTCTCCAGCACACTAACCTGATGACAACTACTTACACAGTCATTTAGTCTGTTTGCTGTTGAAGACCACATTTGCCCATTCAAGTTTCCCACAAGCACATCTTTCAGTCAATGGATTTTACTTCAATCAACTGTAAATATCATA